>PVKA01011217.1:0-61632 GCA_004027165.1 Ctenomys sociabilis
ATAATTCAAAATTAATTTTATTTTATTTATGAATATCAAATTGTCCCAACAGTATTTGTTGAAAGGTTTCATTTTCTACTGAGTTGCTTCTATATCTTCTTCGAATGTGACAGCCCTAATTGTGGGGGTCACTGATTGGCTAAAGTTTGCTCCACTAGTTTACATGTCTTTCTTCTGGAAGTATCACACAGTACTAATTGTTATAGCTGTACTGTCAAGGCCTTTAATAGCAGATGAAATAATCCTGTCCTGTTCATTACTTTTCAAAATTATTTTCATTGTTGCTATTCTAGTTCCTTTTTTTATCATATGAAGTTCGGTGTAATTTTTCTTTATGTACATCATATCTGCCTGAGATTTTCATAGGAATTATGTTAAAAATTTATGTGAAAATGCAGAAACTTGACATTTCTATTTCACTGTGTTGTCCATTTCATCAACACTGTATGTCTTTCCATTCATTTAGACATTTATTTCTTTTCTGAACATCCATCAGCGTGTGCATCCTGTAAAAGTTTTGTTATATTTATAGCTAAGTATTTCATGAAATTATCACTGTGATAAATGTTAATTTTTCCTTACTAATACATAGAAATGTACTATTTTTTGTCTATCTTTTATCTTGTGTTCTTGCCAAATATTTTACTTTTCTATAATTTATTTATCAACCTCTTGTAATATTCTGTGTAATAATGTTCTTTAAATGGACATAACTTTATTTCTTTACAGTATGCATACATTTTCGTTTTATTGGTATATGATATTGGCTTCCTCTTTTGGAACAATGTTGAGAAGAAATGAGAGTAACATCCTCTATTTTCCCCCATTTTAAAGGACAAACACTCAGTCTCTTGCATTTATTGTTAGCTGCAGTTTTTCTTTCTGTTTTCTAGATTCCTTCATCAAGTTGAGAAACTTCCCTTCTGTTTATTAAAGGTTTTATCATGAATTAAAATTTAAATCTGCCAAATGCCTTTTTGCATCGGTAAATATATTTATGTGAATTACAATGGACAAAACTTATTAATTTTCAATATTGAATTCCTAGAAAAAGTTTCAATGAACTGTTGTTTTATTTTGTGACTCATAGACTCAATTTGCCAACATTACAAACAAGAAGTTGCATGCTTTTTTATTTTATAGTTTTTTACAGTACAGATACACTTATTTAAATTTCTTCTATGCAAAGTTGAAATTGCTGATTTAAAAAGATCTTACAAAGTTTTTGGTTTTTTGCAGGATACATAAATTATAATTATATTAGATGAACCCATTTAAAAGGTCATTAAAGATTTCCACAAAACACTGTCAATCTTATCTCAGGTTATATAAGTATTTTTTTCGTGTATGTGTGTGTGTGGGGTGGTTGTGTAAAAGATAAGGAACAACTATTAGAAATTCAAAGGAAAATGGAAATATACTTTTTAAAGTGTCTAATATTTGGAGAAAATATCAACCATGTCTTGATACAAATTAGTATGTCAAAGATACAGTATAAATCATAAAACAAAAATTAAAATTAAACAATATACAGAATATTAATTAAATATTAATTAACTCAACATTAAATCAAATATTTCGAAACAATATTCAAAAAATTAAAATTAAGTTGTGATTCCAGTTAAGAGCCCACAATGTAGTGTATCATATGTACTAATCTATGATCAATTCAGAGTTCTCACACAGAATTTGAATAGGTTAATACATGAAAAACTGTCAACTAAGAAAAAAATTTCATGATAGTAAATATTTATCAAGAAAAAAGCATATCAGGGTTAGGGAGATAGCTTGATGGAATAAGCTCTTCCCTGGCAAGCACAAGGGTCTGAGTTCAATCTGAAAAAAAAAAAAAAAGAATAAGACATATCAAAAATACTGGAATGGCAAATATATGACCAGCACTTTTAACAGTTTGGGGAAGGGATATCACACAAAGTTCTAGTATGTTGTGGATGTAGAATGTCCATGACATTTACTGGTGGCCAGGTGTCACTTGTGGGACTGAGCTCCTACTTCCTTGATATCCATACTGCAGACCTGGACAGAATCATGAGCCATAAAGAGCAGGAGAAGTCCATTTGTAGAGTATGCTAATGGAAATATTTGACTGCTATAGACAAAAGAATAATTGAAAGACTGCTGTTATATAGCTCTTTCTCTCTGTGTTCAATTGTTTGCCCTATTTGGTGGGTTCTTTCTTTTCTTTTCTTTTTTTGTATTTTTTAGGGAAGGGTCTACAGGGTGCTTAGGGTCTCACTACTAGATCAGACTCATAGTGATCCAGCTGTTTACAGCCTCCCAAGAGCTGGGATTATAGGCTTGTGCCACCATGCCCAGTCTCAATTGTCCTCTCAGCATGCTCCAGGGATGGGGCCAGCACTGCAGGCCTGGGGATTGAACCCCAGGCCCATGCTTCTGCTAGCAGGTGCTTTGATCTGCTGAACTGCTTTCCATTCTCATTCATGGAATTGCAGTCATTTTTATCCCTCTCTAGAATATCTTTTAGTAGGCTATGTAGGGATGGCTTTTCATTATGAAATTCTTTAGTTGTTCTTTGTCATGGAAGTATCTCATTTCTCCATTAAACTTGAAAGAGACTTTTGCAGCATATAGCAGTCTGGGTTGGAATTTGTTTTCTTGCAAGATTTGTAGTACTTTCTTCCCTTTTTCTTGCCTTGATGATTTGTGAAAAGAAATCTGCCATTATTCTTGTAGGTTTTCCTTTAAATGTGATCTGTTTCTTTTCCTTAGTGGCTTTTAGTATAATATTCCTATGCTGAATTTCTGGGATCTTGATTATTATATGCCTGGGTGTGTTTTTAATTGGGTTGTTGTTAATTGGAGTTCTATATGCTTCAGTTACCTGAATGTCAGTTTGTTTCCCCATATTTGGGAAGTTTTCTCCTATTACTTCTGCCCATATTGTTTTTATATCATTAGTATTAACTCTTTCTTTCTCATTGATTCCTATTAGTCTCATGTTCATCTTTGCATTGTCTTGCAGATGTTGAATTAGTTTTTCCTGCATCCCAGTTGTTTTTAAAAGATTGTTTCTTCCCTTTTCACTAGCTACCACAGAGTCTTCAAGGTCTGAAACTATCTTCATTTTCATTCAAACAGTTTTAACAGTTTGTGACTGAAGCTTTAATTTCCTGTAGAGCACTTTGAATCTGCTTCATGGATTCTTTCTTTCCTATATTGCTCATTCAAGGATTCCATCATTTTTCTATTCTTCTCTATTTCTTTTTTATCAGTGTCTTCTTTAGAAGCACTTAGTACTTCTTTCATTATAGTTATCATTTCTTTTTTTGATTCAGATATTATTTGTGATCTAATTTCCTCCATACCTTTCTGCAGTTGTTTCTTTACTTCAGATGCTATTATTTTAGAGAATACAGGTGTGTGATTTCCTATTTCTTTTATGCTATTGTCTCCTGCATTTGTTCTGGGTATGCTTGGGGCCTAAGAATGCATTTGGCTCCTTCTCTATATCATTTTTGTATAGCACTGTCTTCTGACCTTTGGTGTAAAACTTAGATAGTTATTACCTCAGCCCCAGGTCTGGATCTATCAAGTTCAAACACATCCAGGTAGTTATAGCATGGATCTGGCTGCTGTACTCTACTTCTTCCTGCTGTAGCCCTTGGAAGTGAACCCTCTGTGCCACTCTGGCAAGCTGTTCTTCTCTTGGAGCAGCTGTGTAGATCTTACCTCTAGCCTTTCTGTAGGTAGTTCTGCCACAGGGTTCTACACTGGATCTGTCTGATAAAGAAAGTTCCACACACATGCCAGGCCTGGATGCTGGCTGAAATTGACATAATTTTTAAATCTGTAATATCTTTTGCTGATTTTGATTTTGATTGTGGTCTTACAAAAATTAAATTAGGACTATTCTCTAATTTTCTAGAAGATATTTTTTAAAAATTGCTTATTGATTCTATATATATATGCTTATGATGAATGCTTATATATATTTTATCACAAAAATGCTGAGGATCAGGAATTTCTTTGCTTTTGAATATTCTTTAACTAACATTCTTTAATTTTATTAATGTAAGACTAGTCAGAGTGAATTTTATCTAAGTAGGATTTAGCTATTTGTGCTTTTCAATGAATTGTTTGGGTTTTTCTAAGTTTTGATATCATGCAAATTGAGACTTTTATAGCATTTCTAGTGTTTTAGTATCTACAGATGATTTACTTTCTATTGCAGAAACAGGAATGCAACTTTTTGGATGAAGTTTATGTAAAATCAAGTTTTTAGTAAACTACCAAATAATATTTCAAAGTAGCTATGCCATTTACTTTCTCACCATACTTTGAAATTTTTACCTGTGTTAGCTCTGTTCAACACTTGATAGTTTCAGATGTTTTATTTCCAAATTATCGTCACAAAATTTCTTTGTAGCAAGCAATCTCAGTGTCACATCATTGACAACACTTGGTTCTGTCCACTAAATTCGAGTCTTTGTGCAAGGGATGTACAGTAGGAGGCATGCTTTCAGTTTAAAATTTTGATAAATATTAATTTTGAGAATCTTTATTTTTAATCATTTAAAAATCTTTATTTTACATTTATTGCTCATTAGATTCCTTTTTTCAAAATGTATTTTGTACTGGGCCTCACTATGCAGTTCAGAGTCGTAGTGATCCTCCTGTTCTCCATCTCCCGAGTCCTGGAATTACAGGTGTGCACCATGCTGCCCAGGCTTAGTGGCCAGCTCAGTGCACCCGGGGGCAGGTCCAGCGTTGGATGCAATGTCAGGGAGTGAACGCTGGCTCCTGTGATTGCCTAAGCAGGCACTGAGTCTGCTGAGTTATCTTGCCATCCCTTATTAAGATAAATTGGTGAAATTAGAGACTATTCTACAGATGTCCCCACTGAAATTAACATGCCATTTTGTCTTTGGCAAAAGCTAAACATTGAGTGAACTGACAATCAACTATGTAATTTTTTACTATAGCTTTTAATATTGTTTTTTGTTACAGTTTTTGGCACAACATATGTTACGGTTTGTGTGTATTTGTCCCACAAAAGCCTCATGCTGTCATTGAGACACAGTACTACAGTTTGTGATTAATTCATGTTCCAAGGCTGGGATTATGGGTCTGCGTACTGATGGGATTGTGGGCGTGAGCGCTTACCCAGGCTGGAGGCGGGTAGCCTGATTGTAATGTAAGAGAGAGAGAGCCTTGCTCTCTGCTCCCATTTTTTCCGTTGTTACGCCTCCCTTTTGGCCTTGCTGTTTTGCTGTCTTTTGCCACCATGAACTTCTGTCCTCTGCCTTGTACCAGTCTGCCTTAGAGCCAGTTGAGTATGGATTGAAATCTCCAGCATATGTGAGCTAAATAAACACTACTTTTCTTCATTCTGAGTGTTGGTTATGTGTCCCAGCAATGAGACTGAGCAACTGAGACCGCATATTAAAACATAATTTTCATTATTTCAATATGCAACATGAAGGGCCAGGATACAAATAATTATATTATGATAAGCTCCTGCACTGTTATTGTTTTTCCTTTGGAATGTGAATATCTGAATGAGGGCTTTCATTTTAAATGTTTCAGTGTTTTTGAGAGATCTTGTTCATATATCATATATATATATATATATATATATATATATATATATATATATATATATTGTATATTAAACATACTCTCCTTTATTTCAGTTACCATCCCCCAGAATTTGATAACAATTGCTATGACTGAAAGTTTTTCAAGTCCAATTAAAACTTTTATTTTGTGACAGTAAGAATAATTCTTTGTTGTTAAGTGTTCTTTGAAATATTTTATTTATCTGTAATCAGTTATTTTATTTTAATTGATGTGTTTCAAGTGTTCTTTATAAATTCAAGGTTTTTATTTGATGCATCTACTGCAAATGGTTCTTATTAATAACCTATTAATTAAAAAACATTACCTCTAATAGAGCAAATCTATTCAATTTTAAGTCAATTTATAACGTATCATGCGGTGGGTCCAAGATGGTGCCGGTGAGTTGTCAGACTAGAAGTTTGGGAAGAGGGGTTTCTTCGATGGGCTTAAAGAATAAGAATGGGAAATGGATGACGTGGCAGCCCGACCACCCGGAGACCTTCACAGGAGGTATCTCTGAGGGACAAGGCTTTGCCTTGAACAAATAGAGCATTGTTCATTCAGCAACATTACAAGAAATTGTTATGGAAGGAAAACGAGACTAGAATATCATCACTGGGATCCCAGTTCACAGATCAGTACCCAGGTCACTTGAAACATCTCTATTTAGCTGAAGAGGAAAGACTCAAGAAGCAACTAGAAAAGCTGACCAGCCTTTCTCAGAAGAAAAAAAAATCTGCCAGCTTTTGCCTGAAGAACCATGTGGAGTTGATGGTGCTTCGTGTGAAGGCCAGGATCTGAGTCAGCCAGAAGAAGGCTGCAGCAACACAGTGAGTCCCACCGCTATGCCCAAGAGGAAGAAAACACACAATCAAAAAGCACAAGAAGATGAGCAGATACATACTGTCATGAAACAAGAATTCAAGAGGAGAAAACAAGGAGAAGCTTAAAAATTCTGCAGAAAGAAAAAAAGGAAATGTTGAAAATATTGAGCAATGGGGCTAAAAAGGAGCAACCAAACCAGAGTTTACAAATGGAATGTCTTCTAAAAACTACAAGAAAAAATTGAATGATACATTTTGTCCAGCAGGATA
Source organism: Ctenomys sociabilis (assembly GCA_004027165.1). Classification (NCBI taxonomy): domain Eukaryota; kingdom Metazoa; phylum Chordata; class Mammalia; order Rodentia; family Ctenomyidae; genus Ctenomys; species Ctenomys sociabilis. The sequence goes on from PVKA01011217.1 coordinate 6,696, forward strand.
AAAATACCTGCTGAGTATCTACTGGGTTCATACAGTTAAGAAATGGCAATGAAAATGAATCAATTTGTCATAAGATCAAAGGCAAGGTGCACATATATATTTTTTTCTTGTAAAGAAACATTTTTAATATGTATTGTTTGTGACTATGGCTGGCTTTATTGTTATTTGCCTCTGGAAGAATATTGGGCTGACAAACTTAAAGTTTCTATTTGGGAGACAGGCTCAATCATATAATACATTTGTCACATGTCAAATTGATACAGAACAAAAAAATTTGAAAAAAATCTGCCACATATCACTTTTAATAATATATTTAGTTCTCTAAGACTCTACCATTTGTCGGTGAAATTATTCTCTCCTGGGCACTTCACTCCAGTCAAGGGTCTCATTATACTTTTATACTGTTAGTCTTTTGGAATCAATTACTCTTTGACCAGTACTCATATCAACATAATGTGAAACTCTATTCCAAACTATTTAAGGTAATCATTTAATACTGCCAATATTTATTAATAGTTAACATTTTGTTAATTGGTAAGTATATTAGTGTTTCTTGAAATACAGTTTTTCACTTTTGATCTTTTGGGGTTTTTGGCTCAATTGCATTGTTTACTAATGTGGATAACAAGTTAACGTTCTTCATTTTATGCCTCAAAATCTCTGATCATAGTACAGTTATACAGATATAAAAAGTACTGTGGACTAAAGCTAACTCTACTGAGAATTTTATCTTTTGCTGATAAATTTAAAGCTAAACTTATTGATTATAAATAATAAAATCTAGGCCAGTCAGATAGCTCAGCAGACTAAAGCACTTGCTTAGGCAGAGTGCTTAGCTTGGGGTTCAATCCCTGATGTGCTGTGCCTCCACCCCACCCCCCCAGAGCACACAGAGATTGCGATTGAGCCTGGGCATGGTGGTGGGCACCTGTAATCCCAGCACTTGGGAGGCTGAAAACACAAAATCATTACGAGACTGATCTACATAATGAGACCCTCTAGACCCTGTACCAAATATATAAAAATAAATAAATGATAAAATCTGTTCTGAAAGATTATCTGCATGTTTCTTAATGCAAAATTTAAAAATAAAACTTTCCTATTAAGAAAAAGCCTCAAGAAATCATCACTTTTTTCTTTTATTCATACATTGTTCTTATTCTGGATCTCTCTTAGATTTATATTTAAAAGTCTTAAAATACAAGTTTCAGCTTATGTTTCACATCTCTTTATATTTTTCAGAAAGATACTTTTAGTTAACATACTTTTATTCTGTTCTCTAGAACTTACATTAAGGTAAACTTTTTATTTCAGCAGAAATGTTTGCCTTTATTTTTTGTGATACTTGTGATTGAACCAGCACCTTTTGTAGACTTACTTTCCCTATCATTTCTTCATCTAGACACAGAATCATACTAAGTTGCTCAGAGGAAGCTCAATTTGTGATTGTCCTGTTTCAGCCTACCAGGAAGCTGGTATCTTAGGCATGTACCAACATACTTGGCTTCTAATTCTATTTTTATAACTGCTTGTACTTATTTCATATGCATGTCATTCAACTACTGAATAAACATAATCTTCAGTTTACTCTATTACTTGTGTTTCCTTGGTTCCTACTGTAATTTAATATCAAGGTGTTATACAACATCAGATGTTTGGTGACATGTGCTGGTTTTACATTGCATAAAAATTCTGTGTTTCATGTCGGTTCTGCAAACTCCACAGAAGATGCGCTGCAGTCCTTTGCAGCAGTAGGAAACTTGTAGCGTGCTCTTAGGGGGCTCTTTCTGCTCTCATTGGCTGCAGGTCTAGATAATTCAGTGTATGTGGTAACCCCGCAGGTTTCAATCATGGATGTCATGGGTCCCATACTTTGTCATCTTCCTAGTAAAGCTGCTAAGCATTTTAGACTCTTGCTGCCCTCTTGCTTTACTATTTTCTTTGGAATAAGTCCTTTATTGGTTTAAAAACTTAGTAATTGTTTTCTAGAATATTACAGCTTTTTATAACTTGAAGAGAGAAAATGTTTGAATGTAAAGTTATAAGGCACCTTTTTTTAGACACAATATTTGTCTTTTAAATATTACTTTCCTGTGATAATACTTTGTTGGTAAATATATTAAAATAAGATTTAAAATATATCCTAAATATTTTGTGTAGCTGTTTCTTATAGTAGGCTATGAGTACTTTGAGTTTATAGATTAGTTAATATTCATTATTTTTTTTCTATTTACTTATAGAGCTCCACTTCAATTTGCAGTGGGTATGTACTAATTAAAAGTGTATTTCCTCTTTCACTTGCATTACTAGTGGGTGTCTCATACACTTTGACAGATAAACACAATTAATCTTTTTAGCCTCTAGAAAGGCTTTCCATTGGAGGCTGACCCAGTAGACACATGTACTTTTCTGTTAATCCTTGTCCTTCGTGCAAGGAATGTGGACAGGAAGGTTAGAAGTGCAGCCTCACAGGAGCTTTGACTTCTAGCACGAGGTAGAATTATTCATTCTCATGCCATGAAGTAAGATCCTCTTTTAATAAGATGATTGTGTAATCCCAATTCTTATCCCAAACCTGACCAAGATAAGATGTCTGTGCTTTTCTATCAGATGATTTACACAAGCCTAACTACAGGGGCCATAATTTTTATCTTAATTAACTTGATCTAAGCAGCATATATTTCTGAACCTAGAACCTGCACTTTTTGCTGTAGTACAAGGAAACAGTAACATATATGTTGAGAAGCCTTCTGCAACATGGATTCTATAGTGCATATGGGCAGTTGCTCAATGGACACACAGTGGCACCTCAGTTCGTGTAGTTCATTCTACTGTTCTGAGGAAGAAGGCAGGGCTGCGATCATACTCATCGCCTAATGAGGAGTTTAAAATGGAAGCAAAATTTTTCTAAGTATTTCTGCTTGTAAACCAAATTGTGAACAGATAAGCATTTGTGAACCGAAGTACTACTATCTTGCTTTCTCTTACACACTTAAAATTTTCATGCATATATTTTAAAAAATGTCATTGCATTGGAAGATGATTTAGGCTTCTCCTCTCCCCTTAGGAATGAATACTCACAGCCATCACAGTGCCCGCAGCAGTTCCTGACCTACTCCAGGGCCATATCTTTCTCAGCTTTGTATGAACCATTTGCCTACTTCAATAAATGCATTTGTCTCTCCTGATGACAACTTTCATATTATTTGTCTAATTATCTTAAAAAGACATACTTTATTTTTCTAGATCATATCTTATTCATTTTTGTATACATAGTCATTAATTCAATATTTGGAAATTTAGTAATTATTTGATGAATTGTCAGTGATTCCATCGAGTTTATTTCTACTTTTACATTTAAATAATAGCTATCAGGAGAAATAGAAGAGCCACAAGGCCAGCCAACATTTTGGCCCTAGCCTTTCAAAGTCAGCAAAGACTCAGGACATAGGAGAACCTGTCCTGCAACATCATGAAACTCAGTTGAACTCCAAATTTTCTGAACAAGGAGATTATAGAGCCACAGAGGAAAGAGCTCGAAGTTCTATAGTGTGCCTGGGGAGAGTCACATGGAGAAAAAACTTTCTCTCAGGCTCTCACGGAGAGCAAACTTGTCAAGCATTGGCCGTGACTCATCCACATGGATGACACAGACAAAGGATGTACAGAATGAGGTACAGGACTATAGGAAAAACCCTGAGGGGACTTCACTGACCTCATAAGAAATATAAAGTACATGTGTTGGTATATGAGTCTTGTTCTATCTAGGTCTTAACCATCCAGCAGAAAAGTATAAAAATGAAGTATACATCGAGGGGCCATAATATTAAGTTGAGCTGTAAATGGCTATGGTCAACAACATCTTCGGATAACTCACTATTGTTGTGGAATGCTGGACTGTGTTGGATTGTGTTGTAGAGTTCAAGCACCTAAGTTATTTAATGATAATGGAGTGCCCATCTCTGACAGGTGTAGAGCAAGAAAGGGGTATAGAATGGAAGAATCATGATGTATGTGCATGGACAGTACAGTTGGGATTGATAACGCTGTGCTTCTACATAATTCTATGAGGGGCAAGATTTGCACTAATGTTGGTTGGACAGGATATTATGTTGGCTTCTAGTACTATGGACAACCACTAGGAAAATAACAAGGTAGAAAGTATTAATTATTGAATCTTCGATGTAATTCAGGTATAAAAAATAAGATACACAAACAGCTACACTCTCTTAATTTACTGATAAGAGACATACGGTATAATAATGTCTGTAAGTATAATACCATGTATACACCTTTTATGATACCAAAACATTATGAAAACAGTTTGCAATGTATTAATTTATGAAATCCATCTTGTCAAAGTATCTTAAAACTGTCTCATTGATATTTGTACTTCAATAAAACAAAAGTAAAATAAAAAAAAATTAAGCAAACTCCTAAAGAAGAATAAATAAATAAATAAATAAATAAATAAATAAATGAATAAAAGTTATCAGGCTGGGGAGACACCTTGGCAGTCTGATCACCTGCTTGGCAAACACGAGGACCTGAGTGCTTTACCAGGAACAACATGCCATGTGGACCCCGAAACCCTGGCTGTGCCCTGTCTGCCAGCAGCACCTTGCAATCAGGTGGCACAGGCCTGTAATTCCAGTGCTGGGAGGGCTGGGACAGGAGTATCACTGTGAGTTTGAGCTGCACATCAAGATCTTGTACTAGCTAGTTAGCTAACTAACTAAGTAACTAAATAAATAAATAAATAAATAAATATTTTTTAAAGAGAATACAAAATAGTAAAAAAAAAAAAAAAAAAAGAGAGAGAAAGAGAAAAAGAAACCCTGGAAACAATACAGCATTCGACTAAGCAAAATAATAGAAATTTGACAGTAGTTTATATTGCATATAGTTGTCTTCAAATTATTTGCTTAGTTTACCAGACGTAGGTATGCAAAACTGGTTTAAGGAATAGTTGCATGAAATTGAAAAGGAGAAAAAAAAATCTAACCATCATCTGCTCTTTCCAATAGACCAGCTGTAATCAGAAGTATAATGGCCAGCCAAATAGCTCAGTGGATTAAAGTGCCTGGAAGAAGGCACAGGGCCTGGGGTTTGATCCCAGGGCCTTCCTATCAGCCGGGCCCCTACTCGACAGCACTGGAGACAGCAGTTGAGGCTGGGTGTGGTGCTGCCCTCCTGTAGTCCCAGATCTTAACAGGCTGATCACTAAGAGACCCTGAACATCCTGGAATCCCTTCCCTAAAAATAAAAAAAAAAAAGAAGGAAAGAAAAGGAAAAAGAGAGATCAGCAGTGTAACTATCCAAACTATCCTGTACATATACATAACTGCATACTTTTCCTTTCCTTCTTTTTTGTCTTTTTCCTCGTCCCCTTTTTTCTTTCTTTTTAATAGATTCTTTCCTTTCATAAGATCTACTGTGCCTTTCAGATTTTATTTACTCTTTATATTCTTATGAGACAATATGATATTTTACTCATGCAGGTTTGACTTCTTTCTTTGTTAAAAAAAACAAAAAACAAAAACTAGAACAAATAACAAGAATAAAAGATGGAAACAAAATAAAGTAAGGCAGTAAATGGTCAGAATTCCAGAAGGAGAGTGGAATACTAGCAGTGGTTGCCGTAGTACGTGTCATCATCTTCAAATGGGCCGCCCAGGCGTCCTGGTACAGATGCAGGACTCATCAAGCCCCTGAACATTCACTCTTCCTTTCAAAAACCTTAACATTTTTCTTTGCTTTTTTTCGTTTTATTTTTAATTTGTCTTAAAGAGAGTATAATAATAATACATAAGACACTAAAAATGGTATATATTTAAAAGAACAAGATGAAAGGTATTCATTCAGCTGTGGTTGTTACATTGCACATTATTGTCCTCAGTGCTGATGCTTAGATTACAGATAGTAGCATATAGAATGTCAAAGTAAAAATGTAAAACATTAACTGCTACTTTATAAAAACTGGTAAAATTAGTAACACAATCTTCTCAGCTATCCAGGTCTGATTTATTTCACTTATGAGTATGACCTCATTTGCATCCATTTACATATGAAAGCCTCTAGTTTATAATTGTTTAGCTGAATAATACTCTATTGTGTAAAACTACTACATATTTTTTAAAAATTTTTTTCCTCAGTTGATGGACATTTGAGTTGTTTCCAGTATTTACCTATGACAAATTGTACTGCTATAAAATTAGGTTCAAATATGTTGCTGTGGTATGATGTTTTCACTTCATTTGGAAAAATACTGAGGAGGAGAATTGCTGGGTTGAGTGGAACTTCCAATCCTAGGTTTTTGAGAAGTCTCCACACTGGTTTCCGCAGCAGTTGTACCAGTCTACACTCCCACTGACAGTGGAGGAGGGTACTTTTTTCCCAACCACCTATTTAGCATTTGTTATTGGTTGACTTCTTGATGATAGCTATTATTTCTTGAGTAAGAGGGAGTGCCAGTGTTCTTTTAATTTACATTTCTTGAATGACATATGGTGTTTAACATTGTTTCACATATTTATTTTCCATTTTTATTTCTTCATCTGAGAAGTATGTATTCTTCTCAGGGACCCATTATTAGATTGGGTCTTTGAATTTTGGAGGCCTCATTTTTTTAAATTCTCTATATATTGTAACATAAGTCCTTTGTCTGGGGGACTGTTGGTTATAATGTTTTACCAACTTATGGTTCTCTTTTTACTATGTTGGTGATTTCTTTGGACATGCATATTATCATTTATTTCGGTAAATGTTTTCATTGCACCTAGTATTAGAATATCAAGAAAGGGACAAGAGAGAGGATATATTTATTTAAATAAAAATTTATAGAGCCTTAATAAAGCATCTCTATAAATAAGCTAATTGTTGTATCCTTCTATACACTGGACAATAACAAATAACTTTAAAGCATAAATATACTTTGAAATTAAAAATGAATGTCTTTTAGGTTACCGTAAAATTGAGCTATGAAAATAACTCATTGCTTAAGGGTTCACATGCACTTCTCCCTTTCTCTTTCTAATATACACATGCACACACACATGCACACACACTCAGTGAAATATCAGTGTTCATATTTTATTATGATCAGTTAGGTTGTGATGATGTTACACAAATATGGTTACAAGAAAAAAAAAGAAGCATAGTTTGCCTAATTGCACTTACTTTATGACTCTTATTTTTACCATTTTTATTTTTAAAAAATATTTAAGAAAGTTATATTATTATAAGAATAAAAATAGTAACAGACAGTATAGAACTCTTAGAACATTTAAATGATAAAGGATAAACACACTCAAAACTCAAAATCTTATTTTTCTGAAAAACCATTTTATTTTGTAACTAGAAATTATATACTTAAATAAATTGGAAATAGTAAGTTTAGAAAAATGGGAGCACAATCAATTTCTAATTTAACAAAAATAGCTAATGTAGTAGACACAAACATGGCATACAGCCAAGTGATTTTTTTTTAAAAGCCACAATAGCCACAAATATATTTTTAAAATTCTGTCTCCACACCTCTGCCTATGGCCATAAACAACATCCAGGTTAAATGAAAATGTTCCCAACTGAAGTGCACTATTACCTATTCTATCCTTTATCAGCTTCACATGTGCAATTCTAAGGTAAACATGCATCATACACTTGAAAATTTTGATTTCAAATCTTGACAGCACATTTCCGAAGGTATAACATCTTAATCAAATTTAAAAATAAAACATCCCAGTGCTGAGCTTGGTTGTAAACCTAAAATTATATAACATACATGTTTTTATGCTTTGTCAATTACATTTGAAATAGGGGACTGTTTGTTTCAGCCCTTCTAAAAATGAGACGAGGATGAGAAAACAACCTATTTCCTTATTAGGATCAGGAGTCAAAGGACTCAGCCAGGAGCCGCAGGCTTCAAGAGCGCAGGAGATTAAGACATATATTGGATTCATGATGGAGGGCAGAAAGTTCATTTTCAAAATAAAACAGAATTTTATTCATATTCCTTTTAAAATTCAGATTGCCATTTGCCAGCTGACCTGTGACACGGCAGCAGTGTATTACATTTTCAATGAGCAGTCTGTCTGGAGCTGCTAGTGGGAGAAGCTGCTTCCTGGTTTCTAGATTTATATTCTCTAAAGTAAGATATTGTTGTCAGAATTTTAGATGGTGCAAACAGGGGCAAGGTAACATATTTATTTTTAATAAGGAGGAGATGTAGAATCGTAGAGTCATCAGCATTATGCATGGAATATTCGTGTTTAAAAAACATACAACAGCTCAGGTAAAATGTGTACATGGAACAGTCAAAGATGAAGATGCCAGCATCTCAATGAGAAAGAAGGGCAGGCCAAAAAATGCATCTTTATTTAAAAAATAAATATATGCGAATGCCTTTTAAAACAACTTTTGGTGGAGTGCAAGTCAAGCCAAGGTTTTCTATAGTCAGGGACTAGATTTATCCAGCTCACCATCTGTCAAAATTATATTATAGAAGACACATATGCATAGATACAAGACCACTGATTTTCATATATATTAAAACCTGAAACTACTGCAGGATATGAAAACCTACAAACTGTTAAGCCAAAAGGCTTACATCTAGAACTTCTTTTCTTCACATTGTTTTAATTCCCTTCTCCCCATTACTTGCTTTCAGCCAAAGTGGACAGATAGCCATTGGACACGTACAAATTAGAGATCATCCAAGACGAATCAAAATAGAAACTTAGAAAACATAAACATAACATAAACATATCTGCCTTTCTTTTGGCCTTGCTTTTGTGTGTGAACACATTCAGTTAAAATGTAGAAAGGTAAAATGGCGATAAAGAAGTTGACACTTTGTAATATCAAGTAAACAAAAATGACGTTTATAAAACCAGAAAGCTAACAATAATGACACAGGTGACCAGCCTAGTTGACGTGAACCAAGACAATGCTGGGTGTATTTCACCCTTGAAATTATCTTTGCAGTAGGAATTATTCCTGTGCTATTTCTGTCAACCTCTCAAATGAGAAACAAAGGAAGACAAACAGCAGCTTTGCCTATGTGATTCGGTACTATACTTTTAAAGTGGAAACAAATGGAGGGGTGCAAAACCTTTAACCTCATATTCACTTTGAACAAAACATATGTATATTTTGTCTCACATACTAAAAAGAACCACATATTTGCTAGACAGGAAGCATTGACTTTAATCCAATTGTTACATTTAACAAAATGATTGGTTCATAGTTATAGTTCTTATGCTTTCTTCTAAGTAAATATAACTGTAAAATCTTATCCTGCCATGGGAATGATACAATTATACCATTTTGTCACTGATATCATACATTTTTCTACATTATACAAATTGTTCTTAATATTAGTGATTGCATAATTTTTATTTAGTGATTTGCTTTAAAAACGACAGCAGGGGTAAATCAAATGACAATGGATTTCACTTAGGAACAGCTGTCCTACAAGGAGATAATTTCTTTTGTAATTTAAAACTCGTGGTAGAAAAGGAAAAGAAAACTGGGTTTTTTTTGTAGACTTTTTTCAAATGTGTTATGTTTTTCACTACAGTTTAATTTCTGTAAAATCTCTGAATTTTGATCTATAAGATATCAAAACACATCAAACTTCTTTTACTTTTTAAAGAGAATAAAAAGTAGTAAAAAATACAAATAATATGTAATTTCAATAAAGAAAAATAACAGGAATTCAACAATGGTGGTTATGATGCATGATGTTGTCTTCGAATTAGTTGTTTAGATTACCAAATATAAGCATGCTAAATCGATAAAGAGAAAGATATTTGAAATTAATAAGAAAAACATTAAGCATTAGTTATTCCTTTCAATGGAAGGAGAAATCAGCTGCACAATTATTCAAGCTAAACTTCTTAATGGATACGTTACAAACAAAATTTTATATTATTTGTTTTTGTATTTTCCACATTTAAATTAAATAAGCTCATTTAGTTGTCATGAACTGCTAAATTGCCTTTGATTTCTGTGTGTCTGGCCTTTTTATTATAGCCAGTAGGGATAAAGAAAAAAATTTCACTGTATGCTTTCTTCTAATTACTAAAAGCAGTACAGTGTATACAATCAGTATAATATTCAAAACAAAGGAAAAGCTTTTTATCCAAAGGGAAAAAATGGCAAGAGAGAGAAATAAGATAAGAAGAAAGAAATAAAGAATCTTTAAACAAATACCCAAATTTTAAATGCAATAGAATTAATTTGATATAATTTGATTTACATGTGCCATATGTCAAATCATACACTCCCCTTCCCCCAAACACATGCCTCAAGCACTACCCAGAGCCTGCAAATCCTGATATTCTGGGTTTATCTGTGCTAAAATATTAGTCAAGTCTGCCTAGACCTAGTGCTACAGACTAGATTTTATTACATAGCATTATAAATGGCTGTCAAAATTGATTAAATTAGTGTCTTTTGAGTTATAATGTGCTTGGTATCTGTCACTGGGAATGTTTTCCAGTAGCTCATACAAGCATCAAACCAAATTTTAAATTGCTTTCTATTGATTAACAATAGTTTTATTTTAAATTTTTAAAAGTTTTCAAGCCAGAGACTTAACCAATTGCACTCCAAATACAAAATAAGCATGAACTTTAGCAGCACAATGAGATTGAGATTGCTTCTTCACCGAGCTCATTCTCCCAGAATCCACTGTTCATCTCATCACTCCTTATGAAATACAGAATCCTTAATTGGTCTGTGCTTCTCCAACATGTTTTTAATGAAAACGCAGCACATAACTCTTAGTTTGTTGGCTGCCAGAGCCCAATTTACAAAAGTGGGAGTGCGAGATAAGAAAAGAGTACATCTGCAGAGCAGGCTGCGCAATGAATCACACGGTGCCAGAGTTGAGTAGAATATAATTGAGTCCAACATCTCTGAGCACTTTCACCATAATTAATGATAATCTGTAACAGAGGAATCTGAGATTCCAGTTCAGAGAACTGTTTAATTAGGCCAAGTAATGAAAGCAGAAGCAGTACAAGAATATGGCCTGTCTCATGATTAATGATTCATGCTACTGAACACAAAAGTGCCGCACCGTTAACTCTAACGGATGCTGCATCTCTCTGGCATTTACAAAATAGTGAAATGCATGCATTTTTGTATTTTAAAGATGTAACTGGCAGTATCCTTTTCTGAGCTATTTACATGATAAATATGGTTCCGAAGGTAACTGTCTTCTTCACAAATTCTTTGCTCTGGGGTGGCTTAAGATAAATATGGTATCTGCCTCCACAGCAGTATTAAGTCAAGTGCCATTCTAGCACAGGATAATTAACACTTTCACTTTCTCTTTCCAAGTTACTAAAGCATTATTTTCAACCTTTTTTGTTTTGAGAAAATGTATTTATTATGCAAATCATACATCTTAATGTTTATGTAATATTCCTTTGTTAAAATTATTTTATTAAGGATCACATATGAAGCCTACAGAAAATAAAGCATGTTACATGCCTATTATTTTTAGAGGTCAAAGTTCTTTCAGGGAACAGCAATTTAACATTGGGATTACCCAGCAAGAATGGGAGAAGACGAAAGAGATAAAATAAATAAAATAAGTAATAATTCTCAACAGCGAGCTATATGCAAGATCTATGATAAGAAATCTCCATTATAAAGTGTAACTTAGACATCAGAAAACTGGATCTCATTCAGTACCTACCACAGCAGCTTCTGGGATGCAGAACTCATATAATTTCATATTAATTTGAAAGATAACTTTATCCAACACATGGTTTAGAAAAGAGAGGCCGTGAAGTGCATGATCATCGTCTTTGCGCTTACTCCCAGCGCGGAGGGACGTACAGTCGAATCACAAACTGCAGCTCTTGTTTGACATTCGGGTAACTGTTGGCCAAATAGAATACATGTTCTCACTGGCAATATAAGTTCAGGGTTGCCAATAGAACTGGATCCAAGTCACCCTAGGACAACTGACAGAGATGTGAAATTTCAAAGCTTATCTTCAAGAGCAGCAAATTTTGCATATTTTTACATGTCTAAAAAGTGGTTTGATTTTCCGTGGGAATTTTGTAGAAAATTATTGTTGACAAGATGAGATAAGTGGAACAATTTAATGAAATATTAATGAACTATAATCTATTTTTTAAAATTACATATATAAAATATATGTATTGAACTATATGTATAGCTAAATATTTAGTTTTATTAGTCCATTGAAAGACTACGTCTATTTCTTTATTTACCTCTATAAATATGGTGTATTTATACATAGAAAGATGTATGTCACTATACAGTCATAGCTGACATTTACATCATATTGAGGAGACAACAGTACAATTGAAATTTTTTTAAAAAATCAAATGGCTTCCATACGAATTCTATTTATTCTTTAGCTACATTGAATTTTATATATTATTATATAACAATGCAAAACATTGCTTAGTGGTTCAACCTATAATTTTTATGTTACGGTGACATGAAAGCAATCAACACTCCGCGGAGCGCACTCTGGGTGTACCTGGCTGTGGCTAGCATCATGCAGTGCTCTATCTCACAACGCCGGGCAGCCGTAGACAGCTGCAGCTTCCAGCCAGCCACGTGATTGTAACAGCGAACCGCTAATATTGTGCAGTGTACTCCGTTGCCAGTGTTTTTTGGATATCACATCTTGTGTTTTCACATCTCATCATGTCTATAAAATGCCCATCTGTGCATATACATGAGATATTCAACACTTTATTATAAAATAGCCTTGTGTTAAATGATTTTGCCCAACTCCAGGCTAATGCGAGTGTTTTGAACACTTTTAAATTATGCTGCACTAATTCATGATGTCTGCCAGGTTAACTATCTATTGACAGAATAAGTACATTAATACAATCTGATCTGTGATATTTCAATTTACGGTGTGTCTTCAGTATGTAACCTCACAGTCAAGGAGCACCTGTGTATTCAAAATATTACAAATAATATATTTTTATCTGCATGTGTTGTGGAAAATAGAAAGAGAATACATAGACTTTATGTGTGTAGGCCTAAAAGAAGAAAATTCATTCACAATTGTTTTAGGATGCACAAAATAATTAACATTGTTAAAAAGTATTCAACATAATAAGCACTGGGATACACAATGTCATATGTTGATTCACTTACTTTTTACAACTATAAACCTAATAAAATAATCCCTACATTTCACGTTATATAGATGAGAACAGGGAAATGACTTTCTCAGCATATAACGGAAAAAAAAAATCCATAATATCCGGGCACTGACTGGAATTAAATATAGTTGTCATTAAAAAATGAGTTTGTGGCTCTAAAGTATCCCTAAGAAATCCAAATGCTACCTTTCTTCTCTGTCGTACTTAGAAGAACAGCATATGGGTAAAGATGGCTGCTAGAGCTCTCGCTATTCCATTCCTACAGCAATAGTAGGTGTGCAGGGAAGGATTTGCCCTTCCTTTTAAATTACCTTCTTCCTGTGTAAATTGAGTACAATGTCACTTCTGAAATGATAAAAACGCAAAATTTAGTCATCTGAACACATATAACATCAATATAGTCAGGCAGAGCTGCCAGGGTTCGATCCCCAGTGTGCAGTACTGGCCATGCCCCCAATGCCACGCTGAGATGACAATTGAGACTGGGCATGGTGTCACGCACCTGTAATACCAGTGTTTGGGAGGCTGTAAACAGGGGAATCACAAATCCGATCTATGTGAGACCCTGGAGACCCTGTGGGCTTTGTACTAAATACATTAAAACAAAACAACCCAATACAGTCAGGATAAGAGATTTTAAATTTGATAGCCGTGTGTTCATCTTAAATTCCATGAGCATCTCCATGGAAGAAGGTGATAAAGCATGCAGATATAAGAAAGGAGCTCACATGGCTTCAGCCAACTGATACTGAACCAAAACCCTCAAAAAATATATTGAAGAAAAACAGTGCAGAGAAAACTGTATCTTTCCATACAGAAGATTAAACGGAACACCTGTCTCTCACTCTGCACAAAAATCAACTACAAATAGATTTAAAAAGTAAATATGACACCTAAATTTTGAAAAAATGAGCTTGATTTTAATTAAACTAAAATTCATTTGGAAATATTTAACAGAATAACATTAATAAAGTTCTAAATTATTTGAAAGCTAAACAGAATATTAGTGCAGTGAATAAACTTAAGGAGAAAAAATATGTTGAGGTAAATAAAAATTAAAATAGCATATCAAATTTTATGGGAGACAGCTAAACAGTTCTTAGAAAACTGAATTATTTTTGTAACTATAATTAGGTAATTATATAAAATTACATGCACAGATACATAATTGCATCATAGTTTATAATATAAAATTATATATTAGGATATAATTATAGACAAAATATTAAGTATGTATCTTACAGCTAAAATCATAATATTAAGTATAAAATAAGGGAGATGTCAATTGATTAAGAATTGTACCATAAAAAAGTAGAAAAGTATTAAACAAATCTAAACAAATAATTTAACAGGTGATTAAACAAAAAGGACAGATGCTTATTTACCCTACTCCTGGAGGGTAGGGCTGCCGAGAACCAGGCCTGGTACATTAGGAGTCATCAGGGGCTTCCCTTTCTGATTTGAAGACAGAAGCTATCCTACTGCATCTCCACCTAAAATTATTTTTAAAAAAGAACTCTGGTATATATTTCTTTACTTATAAAGGAAATAATCTCACCACAAGGGCCCTTAAGGCATCATAGTACCGTCAAAATCTAATTATCTCTCCCAAAGAACTGCCTAGTATAGGTTTCAATATTTGAATTTTGGGGAGAAATAATTCAGTCCATAGAAAATGAATTAATCCAAGAAAAGTTATTTTGGATTGTGATTGTGTGTGTTTTGAATGATTTATGATTAAGAATAATGGGCCAATGAGATAGCTCGGTTGACTAAGTGCCTATTTAGGCAAGAGCAGGGACCAGGAACCTCACGCTGCACCAGCCCCATTCGCAGGTGTGCTGAGCCAGCTGCCGAGTCCGGTCATGGTGGCACAGGCCTGTGACACCAGAGCTGGAAATGAAAGCAGAATGATCACTGCAAGTCCCAGCTGCCAAGCAAAACCTTATACCAAAGCAAAATACATAAAATAGAATAAAATTTAAGAATAATTCCCAGATTTTAAGACAATGCCAAAGAGTGCACTCTAAATTTAGCCCTATTATTTAAATACATTAAGAGAAAAAATTGAATTAATGGAAATTCTAAGATGAAAGCTAAAACCTACTTCCTAGGTTAAGTTACAAGTATTTCGTTTTTCCTTTATGATATTCTGAAAGGTGTTGTTTTCTTAATTTCTCTCAGCAAGTTTGTTATTTGTGTACAGGAACACTCCTGCTTTTTGATGGTTGACTGTATTCTATGCTTCTGAATCTGATTATTAATTCTTGCAGTCTTTTAAAAGAGTCCATAGAATCCTCCACATACAGCACCATTATAAGCACATAATGATAATTTAACTTTTCCATTCCTATCCTTATTCTTTTAACTTATTTTTTTAACTAATGGCTTTGGCTAATGCTTTGTGAACTATATTGAAAAAGAGTGGTGCTGCTGGAAATCCTTGTTTTATTCCTGATTTTAGAATGAAAGCCTTCAGTTCTCTCCATTTAATATGATGTTGGCTGTAGGTTTATCATAAATGGCCCTTCTTTCAGATAGAAATAAAGATCTCCAATTCCAATTTTCTTTAATATTTGATCATGAATGGATGTTGGACTTCATCAAAGTTTTGTTGTGCATGCTCGTGAGATTTTTCCCCTTGATTCTATTAATGTGGCACTATTTTAGGTCTTGATTTGTCTATGTTGAATAATACCTGCATGACTGAAATGAATTCTTCTTGTTTGTGTTGCATAATCTTTCTGATGATTTATTGCAGGAAAATTTATAAATTTAAATATTTAAACAGCCCATATACACATCAATAGATCAAAGGATAACAAAAATGTGATACTTATATTCGATGGAGTACTACTCTACGATTAAAAAAAAATAACCTTGAGAGATTTAGGTAAATAGATGCCAGTCAGGACAATAATTTTAAGTGAAATAGCCACATAAATTAACATATTGTAGTTTTGCTCCTCTATGACAACTCAAAATAAAAGTAAGGAGCAAGACAGAGGATAGGAGGAAGTTGAAAGAACTTTTTCAAATGGAAATGTGAATAAGTGATAGAGGAGCTGAGACAGCAAAAGACACAGAGTATTTAGAGAAAATAAATATGAAAGTAAAAATAATGGAAACATAGCTTTAGCTATAAACTTTCAATTTAAATATAAACTTAGCAAAACCTAAACGAACAGCTCATGTTTTCTTTCCATGGCAATTATTATATTCCTTGCTTTTAAAATTAACATACTCAGGATTTGTTGTAGTGGATAATTCTCAAGTACAGATTTCAAACATCATACACCTATAATGTGAGAGATAGAGCTAAGCAGAGGGAAGAGGACTATTCTAGTTTACATTTTCTGTGGGAGATTTAACATGAAAAACTCCAATTAAGAGATAAGAAAATCTATACTGTTTAAGTTCTCTTCAAACATAATGAGAACAAATTCAAGATTTTCCATGTTTGTTGCTATATGATTGGTAATTTTGAAATCCAAGGGTAGCTAGTGTTCAATATGATATGGGACAGAAAACTGAACCAATGCTATTTTGGGTTGTATTGTCATTTTATTTTATTATTTCTATTTTTGGCAGAACTGGGGATTGAACTCAGGCCCTTACACTTGTCAGAGAAGCGCTTATTCTACTGAGCCATCTCCCTGGCCACCTGTATTGACATTTTAAAGTTTAAGTTTCTGTTTCGTTAAGTTTTCTTTTTGCAAATGTCAAAGTTGTGTAACTCAAGACTACCCCATGCTTTGTCATTAAACTGTTTTCATAATGTTTTGGTGTCATACAAGGTGCATACATGATATTATACTTACAGACATTATTATAGCAGATGTCTCATCAGTAAATTAAGAGAGTGTAGCTATTAACATATCTTATTTTTTATACCTGAATAATGTAGATTTTTAATATTGTATTTACAAATTTGAATTTGGAGATTACATGTCATAATTTAAACCTTACATTGAGGAAAATTTGAATTCATATTTTATTTCACTCTTTCTATAGACTTGTAAACTTGACCAACTAGTCCATGTTTAGTAAACATGTGTATAGCTTGTGTAAAACTCAAATGAAGCAATGCTCGTCCCTTTCATATAGTGGAGAGTTGTATACTTTATGCACAGTATCTAGCAGAGACATTAGCCAGGCTCAATAAACACACTACCGTAAATGTAACTTGTCAGTAGTTCTTTCTACATTTGCTCATGAAGGTTTTTTCTATATCAAGATTATGAAAGCATCTTTACATAATTAATTAACTTATTTTAAGTAGGCTATGAAGCATGATTTAATTAATAAATTAAAGTCCTTAAGAGTCTGTCACAAACAATTTATAATGACATCTGAAATTGGAATTGTTTTTGTGTATAATTAGTATCTTGGTTTAAAAGTACAGAGGAACTTGATCTTCCCATTATACCTTCCACATGTGTTGATCTCTAAAAATATATATATTTAATAAATTTTGGTTAGCCTCTGCCTCAAGAAAATTGAGCCTACAAAAAGGGGGTTTCCGTGATTATTAAAAGATTCCAGTCCTTTCCTTTTCATGTACTGTGTTTTGAGTCATTTCATAATGGTCATATTTTCCCTTTTAGCACATAATCTTATAATTACATTATTTATTATTCTTTGCATTATTGTTCTTTGCATATTATTGGGCTAATTTGTGGTCCAAAATTATGAAGGAGATACTTGATTAAATGTAAATGTATTTTTTAAACTAATAAACTACAATAGGTTTTTTCTTTTAATTTAGTGAAGGGTCTACAGGGTGTTCAAGGTCTCACTACTGGATTGGACTTGTAGTGATCCACCTGTTTATGCCCTCTCAATGGCTGAGATTACAGGAACTCACCACCACGCCCAGTCTACTACCATAAATTTTTAAAGACAACATCCTCATCAGAGCTACTTTGCAAAAAGCCATTAGTAAGGCTTTTTCCTTTTATTGTTGAAAGTGTAAAGTGGAATTGATCATATTAGTTAGAAAATAAGATTTTGTTTTGTTTACAACTTCAAAATTTTACCTAATATTAGGATGTTATTATGTAACTATAAGATCATGAAAAAATTAAAAGGTAAAAGTGTGTTTATTGAAAAATAAATGAGAACACTATAAACAAAAAGTGGAAGAACTCTTATCTTTTCATAATCATGACTAGCCCATTTCTGTAGTTTAGATTTCCTGGAAGTAAATGATAACACAATCTGTAGTAAGCACGTGGAAGGTAGTCAAGTGGAGAGCAGAACGGGACAGACATAATTTAGGTGTTCCAGCGAATTTCTGTTGCACATGTGACCGATCATACTTTCCCATGGTGGGCCAAAGTAGGTGTCTCTGTGGTTTCTAGTCCTAGCCAGACAGCTCTGCTGGTCAGCCAGATCCTACAGAAGCCCACTGCTGTAGGCTATTCAGAAACATCTGCCAAAAGAAGCCCTACCTATAAAGGGAAAGGGAAGTACGCATTAGTATGCACCAGAGCTCTTTTGAAAAATAAGCTTTAAAATATTTACATACAAGATAGCTAAGATTATTATACAGATAGTTACCCTTAGTTTATATAAAGGAAATTTTTGTGTTAATATGGTATAGACAGGCAGCACACACTTATCTTCTACCCTGAATAACTACTAGGAGGACAACAATATACAACGCATCATCTAATAACCTATAGGAGGGAAACGAAAACAAGTGTGAAGAGAGAAAGAACAGCTAAGATAATTTAACTACTAATTTCTATTGGTTTGCTTAAAGGAATAATTAATGTTTGTGTGACCAATATTGTATACCTGTATCTGGTAATCTGAGCAACTACTTTGTAGATAACAATACACAATGCAATAACCCTTGTTAATTTTGTAGCATCTTGTTTTGAAATTTTCTTTGTCATTTTTATTGATTTTTTCTCTTTGTTTTTGTTCTTTTCTCCTTAAAACAAAAAACTAAATATATCCATTAGAATACGCTACAGACATTTTAAATTTCATTTTATTTTAACATAAACAATATTTTCATTACATGTACATATGTAAGAATTTTCCAATACTTGATATTCATTTTATGTGTTTTACTAACATGAAGATTTTTAATTTTACTAACTTTTTTCTTTAAATATATTTGTTGTAGAATGTCGCTACGCAGCTTGGACTTGTAGTGATCCTCCTGCTTTCAGTCTCTCCAGCACTGGGAGTATAGGCGTGCACCACCCTGCCTCTGTAGGCCAGCACAGCGTGTCTTGGGGTGGCGCCAGAGCTTCATGTGGTGCTAGGGATCCAACCTGGTCCCTGCGCTCACCTAAACAGGCACTTAGTCTGCTGAGTTACCTTTTGAGCCCTTAATTTCACTATCTTAATATTAGGTTATCTACTAGTTGGTGTTAATAAATTATCTAAATACTTGTTTAAATGTATGGTGTAATTTTTGGACATTACTCAATCATGTCTATAATATTTACACATGTGTGGCAACTTCTCACAAAGTAAACTTCATACTTTCTGGCATTTAATGTTGCTTTTGGGTCTAGAATTCATGACATTCTGTCAATGGGAAGACAGCTGCACATTGCTTAGCAAACTGGGATATATTCCAAGAATTACATCAAGTGATATCCTCTATGTGTGAATGTGACAGAGTATTTACACAGACCTAGGCTTTCAATGGTACTGTATTACTTGGCTATTAACACAGCTAACTTTTTCCTGATTACAAACCCATTTAGCGTGTTATTTTATCGAATACTATAGGAACCTTAACACAATAGAATTTATATGTCTAATCATACTCAAGATAGAGGAAAACTTTGCTATAAAAGATAAAATGTGCTGCACCTGCATAGGGTGCAGTCCAGAAGCTGCCCTGGGGGACCCAGTGTGGGAGAGGTGAGGGAATGGCAGGGCCTAGGACATATCTGAACCACCTCAGAAATTAAAACTCTGAGGCTCAGCTGTACTACATATATCAGCAGACATTCTTTTCCTCATTAATAAGTTAATCTGAGCTGTTATAATTTCCATTACGCTATAAAAACTAGAGGGTTTTATTTTATGTAATGTCTCGATTTAAAAAACAAATACATTTGAATATTAAAGCAATAACTTTTTCTGAATATTAATTGACTAATCTCTTACAGTGTTTCAGCAACCTCTTTCATCAATACCTGGCACCCCACATTAATGAAGTAAAAGTTTACTTTTCTCGCAGCTTCTGGAGGTTTCAGTCCATAAGCAGCTGGGTGGCACATGACACAGGGGCAACACTTCAAGGCAGCAGAAGAAGCAACAAGAACAGAAAAAGCAACAAGAACAAAAGGGAGGAAGAACAAAGCCAGCTTTTAGACCTGGTGGCAGTGCAGCACTCACATTAGCCCCAGGCCCTCCCCTTGCACAGGGTGAGGATATTACAAAGTGAGAACCTTGGCCTCCTGTTGAGTCTCTTAACTGTTGAGTTAAATTTATAAACTTCTCATAGAAGCTATAAGGTCAGAATGAGTTTGACTTTGTTCCAGCCCCGCATCTTATCACAGTGGAATGATTCAGGATAATAACATATATGCATCTGCCTCTTCCATGAAGACAATAACTTCCTCTGGAATACCTCTTGAGAAACTTGTTGGGCTCTTCTTGCTGGTGTGCTATGCTTTCTAGAAATATATTTATGGATTTTTTTCCTGACTTATACTTTTTCTCATTACAGATTTCCTTTTAAGCAGATGCAACACCATTAGCATTCCTCTCTATTAATGAAAACTTCAGTTTGGAGGTTCATGCTTTCAAATGTTTGAAACAATGAGTTAAACTCAACAAATATTTTTTGTTATATGATTCACTGATAATCTTTTCAATATTTTTTCTGTTTTCAGCTATGATTTTCTGTTCTATCTCCATGAAATTATTGGTCCATAGCTATAGAACTTCTCTAGCTCTTTCCTGGAATACACATCCACACCCAGGTTATAGTTCATTGTTATCTAAACCACAATTTTGTTGTTCCTTTTCAACTTCTTATTTTTTTTTCTTTCTGTATTTTAGGAAAGGGTCTACAGAGTGTTCAGGGTCTCACTACCAGATCAAACTCATAGTGAGTCTCCTGTTTACAGCTCCCAAGTGTTGGGATTACAGGTGTGTGCTACCATGCCCTGTCCCAACTGCTATCCCTGCGCACCAAGGGATAACCAGCAAGGCAGGCCCAGGGATCACACCGCTGGCCCCTGCACCTGCTTGGAGTTGCTTTAGAGGTCTGAGCTATTTGGCCAGCCCTTCAACTTCTTTATCATTGGCAAATTTCTTGAAATTAGAAGCAAACCTCTTGAGTGCCTCTTCCAAAATACCATTTATAGTCCTGGAGGACATCAGTCCAAGGGCAAAGAACGTTGACAGTGCAGTCATAAGTGCTGCAACCCTTGTGTTCTTCCATTGTAATGAATTGGTCAAAGGCCTGCACCAGCTAATAGGGTTAAAAGCCTGCCACAACTCTTGGGTCTATTAATTACATAAAAAGACGGTATGTACAAGAAAACCAGATTAATGTTGAGATAGAGGATATGCTAGAGCACTGTTATCAGGGAGCAAAGACTTGAAAGATTTCTAATTTTTCACATAGTATTTTCCCATTTTTATGGCATAGCACCTCAGAAATCATGAAGAAAAAATATGTTTTCATGATTTCTTATTGTTCCTATACTATACTGGCAGTGTATACTGATTTGCTCCAAGGCTACATGCCCTAATTGTGTCAGACTTAAATCATTTCAAGTGTTTTATGTCTGATACAAATTCTTTTTTTTTTTTTTTTGGTGGAACCAGAAATTGAACTCAAACCTTTGAGCTTGCCAGGGAAGCACTTACTCCACTGAGCCATCTCCCTGGCCTCTGTGTCTGATATAAATTCTTAAGTGGCTTTTGCCACTTCGGCTTTGTTCTTCAAGATCACAGCACTGGTGGAATGGGCTATAGCTGACCAGCAGTCCAGAACCATCACTGGCTTGCTGACTCCCCTGCCTTTAATCACCAGAAACTTGTTTCTAGGTCAATCATACAACATGGGTTTTATATAGTGCAGTGTACGTGAAAAGCAAAGCAACACAATCTTATCCAAATGCAGACACATTTCCTGGTTGTATCTTTGGCTTTTAAGATATATATTACTATTTTCAGTAAACTTTGAAAGTGTAACTTCTGGTAAAATTACAGTATAGTAAATATATATGAGATAATAACAAATTTATATTTTCATTACTATTTTAGATTGTACATATTATATATGCTATACGTTTATGTAACTATCAGCTAAGTAAGTTTGATTTTAATAGCCAGCATGACAAAACTGCATTATGATATTACAATATTTGTGATGTCACTAGCTAACAGAAAAATTTTCAGCTGTATTATAATCTTATGTGTCAGTCATTACATACATAGTCGTAATTCCATTGTGTGATGTGTGGCTGTTATTATATTTGTAATTCAAGATACAAGTCATCTCATACAACTTAAAACATAATAACGAAGATTAGTGGCGTAGTGCAGAAAGGCATGCCAACAAAGGAGAGTATGGAGGTATTGTTAAGGTACCAGAAGACTGGTACAATGTTCTCATATGAATTTAGTGTTATATGGATCAAAAAATAATTCTCAAGGTGGTTGAATGCTTCTCATAAAATAAAGAGACATGAAATGTACACATACTGTTTCTTAACATTAACAACAATAACAACATTGGCAAGAGCAGTTGAGTGATACAACCAGACCACAAAGAATAAAAAGATATAAAAGTAAATTGAGCCATTAAAGAAATTATTCCAAAACTTTTGTTGTAGCAAGAGAAGATGAGTTAAATTTAAGACTAAATAGATACAGTGGAGGTATTGCTGCTTTTTATTTACATCAAAGAGTAACTGAACGTGATTATAAGGATTATTGGAAATATATAGGAGCCAGAAAGAATAGTAGTAGGTAACAGTAAGTTTTTATGAAGACAAAATGAACCAAGGTGCCAAAAAGTACAGAGCTGGACTTTATGTGGGATGCTGAGCTTCTCCTTAGTTTTGTTGTAAAAGAAACAAAATTTAAATATGTAAAGTTAAATGCATAAGAATTATGACAGGTGGATGGAGTAATTCCCTCTAATAATTTCTGCTGTCTCTGTGAAGTACAAAAAGAGGTCCTTTTTCAACTTCTCTTAAATAAACTTATGAAAGGGAATTATATAATCAGACCATTCATGAAAATCCTAGCCCTCATTGAAGCTATGAACATAGCAATTCCTTTTTAGAGTACCTGTGAATGGCATTAATACCCCACAGAGGATGTTCCAAAAATTGTTTTGCATTTTTTTTTATAATATGAAAAAATAGAAAGAACTATTTGCTACCTAGGGACTGCACCACACAAGAAACTCAGTTTTCAGGCGATTTGACACTTGATTTTTAAACTATAGGTATTGTAAAAAACTTAATTTGTTTTTTATCTATCACCAAGTTGTAGTACTCTAACTTGATCAAGACAAACACGTTGAAGGATTGTGTACTGAGATATGAGATAACTGAACAAAGTAATTTAGGTTAATGTGTTTAAAGAAAGGGAAAAAAGTTTTCTTAAATCAACTAAAAAAGATTGATTGCGCTTACCTAATGATTAAAGTTGCTCATATCTTAGATAACATTATAGAACATGATCTTGAGTACAGTCTTTGATCCACGTATGATTTGAAAGTTTCATTCTGCGAACAACTACTTTTATAAAGTACCACTTAAATATGCAAGTTTACTTCTGGATTTTTTAAACTGGCCTGCATGAATTTTGATAGTCTGTATTTTCAATATCTTCTATTTTAATGTTTCTTGTGATTTTTGTCACTGACTGTCAGGTTACTTAGTAAACAGTATGCTATATTATTTGCAAATATTTCTCATTAAGTTTTAATTAAATACCACGTGGTTAGTGAAGATGCACTGCCTGGGTTTTACCTAGTGAAATGTACTAAATATTATTTACAATTTCACATATAATGAGTAATTTTTTTTTGCATATTTGAGAAAAATATCATCTACTACTTGGTTCATTATTCTAAAGAGATCTATGAGGTTAGCTTTAGTGATCATGCTGTTTACTTCTTTA
Source organism: Ctenomys sociabilis (assembly GCA_004027165.1). Classification (NCBI taxonomy): domain Eukaryota; kingdom Metazoa; phylum Chordata; class Mammalia; order Rodentia; family Ctenomyidae; genus Ctenomys; species Ctenomys sociabilis. The sequence goes on from PVKA01011217.1 coordinate 30,995, forward strand.
TTATTAATTGATTTTTTTTCTCTACTGTTTAGTCACCAACAATTTTTATGGGTTTTTTATTTTTACATTTATTTTGCTCAATTTTTACTTTATGCATTTATAATCTGTGTTATGGAGCTGGGAGATAGCTTAGTTGAATAAGCACTTGCCTGGCAAGTGCAAGGGCCTGAGTTCAGTCTCCAGTTCCACCAAAAAATAAAAAATAAAAATAAAAAATAGAATCTCTGTTATTATGCTTTATTTATTTAATGACATAATTATAAAAATAGTTACTATTATTGTCAATATCCCTATTATGTGCAGTTAGGAACATTATTATTTTATGCTTACTGCATTATTATGGGTTTTGGAAGATAATCTTTCCTGAAACTAGCAGTAAAGTATAAAAATTATTTTTAAAAGAATGTGACATTATGAAAACAGCTTGCAATGTATTAATTTATTGAATCTGTCCTGTTAATGTGTCTTGAAACTGTCTCATTTCTATTTGTACTTCAATAAAATAAAAAAGTGTCCAATTAAAAAAAAAAATGAGACAATGTACCGTAATAGTGGACCACAAAAAAGGAAAAAAAAAATTACAACTCTGGGAGATGGCTCAGTAGAATAAGTGTTTGCCTGATTTCAATTCCCAGTACTGAAAGGAAAAAAAAAAGTGCAATAAAAGTGGAAGTTTACATAAAATTATTATTAGTTCAGTTAAAAGCTTGGACATGTTGTGGCTTAAATTCTAAACATTAAACTTAGAATCAGAAATTAAGGAAGATAACTTGGCATAGTGGCACATGCCTGTAATCCTAGCACTTGGAAGGCTGAGGCAGGAGATTGCTACACATTCACAGCCAGCCTGGGGTACAACCTGAATTACAAATCAAGACCTTGTCTCAAAAAGCACGAAAAAAGAAAATATGGAAGACTGAAGAAGTTAAAGACTTCAGAAAACAACAAATAAAACACATTATATGTTGAAAGAATTCAAAAAGCAGCTAGAGAATCCCAGTAAATATACTTATGAGGAAACCCTAGCTAATATCATACAATGACATGACAACACCTAAATTCCTAGAATTAGTAGAAAAGGACTGATATTTAAAGTAAACATTCCAGAACCATGATGCATAAATAAAAAGAAACTGTAATATTTTGGAAGAAATCATATTACATTTTCCATATTTTTAAATGATTTTGCTTCTAAGCAAGGCAATAGACTAAATATTCCAAATAATCATTATCATTGTAAAACAATGATATATATGACATTTATGATGCGCTAATTTTGTTTAGATGTTGGTTTTGTTAGACTTTCTTTTAGAAGTGAAATAGAACTTTCAATGATAAATAACTATTCAGTATTTCCCAACTCAACTAGAATTAGTGGATTGGAGACAATCTGAAATTGACAGTTGTGGAAAGGTCTGAAGGCATCAATGGGTAATAGAGATCACTAGTAAACAACTGTTCTCCCAGCTGGATCCTGGTCAGTCACTTTCTTGAGCAGGACGACTGAGCCCTCGGCACTCACTGCCAGCTAGTACAGTCTTTTGGGCCTGCCTTTCCGTCCTACTGCTTGTCTCTCTGTGAAGGTCTCTGTGGCCACCAGCAGGCCAAGTGCGTTCACACGTCTGGATGGCTGCACAGAAGTCTCTTTGAGGAAGGAGGCACTGCCAGATACCTCGCTCCTCTTTGCTGGAGTTTCTCTCTTCACTCCCTGGGCTTCAAGTTGTACTTCAGATCCTTCCTGGGTTCAGGGGACCCACTTCCCCTTTATCATCTTACATCACTAAGTTCTGGAATTTAAACAGTGACTCTCACAGAGATCCTTTCTTTGTTGCTTGCCACTCCACCATCTTGGTGCCTCTCCAATCCTTCCATTAGCTTCCAGACTGCTGATTTTTGAAAAAATCCATAGGCTTTTGGGTTATTGAGCTACAGTGGAGATGGGATCGGACGGGGTATGAGACAAGGAAAGACGTCACAAAGATCGCAGTTCTTACTGTGATTCTGTCATTTTTCTTGAATACATGTACTTTGTATTGTTGTAAGCCCTTGATTAATATATGGTTTTACAAGACTGTTTTTGCCAGTTTTCTCATTGCTTTTTATAGGGGAGAGGATTTGTGGAGCTCCTTGTCATGACAATACTTAGTATGCCTAGTTCTTCCCTGTTCTGACACTAATGCATATGTATGTGATTAATTATAATATATTATATTAATTATATATTAATTATAATATATGTGCAGGTATACATATACCTGCACATATATTTGTTAGTGATAACTAATTCACAGACAATAGTGTGTAAGCAGAATAAAACAGTGGACATTTCAGGAAAGGAGAGAAGCAGCAAAGGTTTAAACATTATTTTAAAATGTTTTAAAAGCATCAGGATTTTATGGCCCTTTGTAATAGTGGAGTTAAATAGTTGGAGTTTATCAAATATTTGTGTTAAGTAATTGGAGATATGGTTATTTTTTTTCACATTACTAGCTGTGATTTATCACGCAACATTACCCTTAGAGTTACATTATGGCATGGTGCCATGATTTTACTGTGTCAAAAATGATGCAGAAAGAGGAAAAGTCACTTGAAACAAATACATTTGTGTTTTTAAGTTATCTAGACAGGGTTAATATGTGTAGAGACATAATTAAATTTTAAAGTGTTACTTATAAATTTGTACAAAAAATTTATGTTGTGAATACACTGAGTTTTTTCATATTCAAAAACATTATATTTAGCATATTTTGTTTTTGGTTTTATTTATTTTTCTGTATTTTGTGGAAGGGTCTACAGGGTATTCAAAGTCTCACTACTAGAATGGATTAGTAGTTATCTGCTGTTTACAGCCTCCTAGGAGCTTGGGTTATAGGCACGTGCCACCACACCCAGTCTCAATTGCCATCTCAGTGCACCCCAGGGGTGGGGTCAGCACAGCAGTCTTTAGGGTGCTACGTCATTTGGCCAGCCCCATATATGTATAATTTATTAATTTTATTGAGATACAAATTGCAAAGAGACAGTTTTAAAACAGGTTAGTAGGACAGTTTTTCAATAATTAATATATTACATATAGTTGTCTTTGTAGTTGCTCTTTATACTATAAGATGCACACATGATATCCTACCCAAACACTGTTAGTACGTATCTTCTCATTGACATTAAGAGAAAGTAGCTGTATATCTAGCCTATTTCATATATACAGGTACAAAATGGTCCTTCATTTGTATCCCCTTATTTGTTTAGTTTTGTCAGAGATGGGTATTGCATTTCCATTTAAATATTGTAGGTGCATAAATTCAGCAAAATATTCCAATATAGTCCAGTAGTCCACAATAGTCATGGGTTATCCATAGGACTAGCAATGTCAGAAGTTGTTGACTTGAGCCTTTTACAGCTCAGCATATTAAAATGGCTTTACTTTTTGTACTTTCTTTTATACTTTTCTGCTGGATGGTTAAGACCAACATAAAGCAAGACCTATATAACAAGAAATGTAGCTTTTGTATCTGCCAAGCTCAGTCAAATCTTCTCAGATTTACCCTGAAACCTTATACTGCAGTTTGTAGATCCTTTGTCAGTGGATGTGTCACGGTCATTGCTTGACCAGTTTGCTCTCTGTGAAAGCCGCAGATAATGTTTCCTCTCTAGATGACCCTCCTTAGGCACATTATACATTGTTGATTACATTCCTCTGTGGCTCCATAATCTCCTTGATCAGAAAATTTGGGGCAGAACTGAGTTACAGGACATTACAGTACAGGTGCTTCTATATCCTGAGTCCTCCCTGACCTTGAGTTGCTAGGGCCAAAATGTTAGGTATCCTTGTGGCCCTTCTTTTTCTCTAAATTTTGGTCTGCAAACTTAAGTTTTTAACTCTCCAGAAGAGAAGCTTAATTACATTATGATATAATATAGGCACTTGAGCTTAACCTCACAAGAGATGAGAAAAAATTGTCATAGGACTGTCCTGCTACAGGGATGTATATGGTTAGATTTCTACATTTCTTTGTAAAAGTAAGTAATTATTTATTCCTATTTTTAAAATATTTTTTTATTTTTTTCTTCACATTTTATAGGGATCTAAAGTTTAACATTTTAATACTTGATGGAAAATTCCTTTTCCATGTTCTAAGATGTTTGATAGTCAAACAAATAGTGAATTTAGGCTCAATTTAGTGTATTTTTGAATGCAATATTATTCAATCTAGTGAACATGTAAGGGAGGTACATTGATAAAAAGTATGTTTTGTCAAGTTCTGATTCATCAGTATTTGCACCTGTTATGTTTTTGTGAAAATTAGTGCATGAAAATGTTTTATAACCATTTCCTGCCTCTCCTAAGCTAGGAAGCAAACTGACCCACAAACAACTCTTAATCAGAGTCATGTGACATAAACTGACTGCCTAACAAGGAAGCAGGTGACTAGCGACTTCTGAGAATCCACTGTGTGAGAGCACAGTACTTTTCCTGCTAAGATTCAATTCATGAAGGAATTCCCTTTTATACACTTATCAAAATATTCTCCAGTTTGAATTCTCATTTTTTGCTCAATTCCCTTTACCTACTTTTATATTATTCAGTGAAATTTCTTCTAACTTCCATAGTTCTCACTATCAACCTGGTATTCTGTTTCTGCTAACAAATATAGACTGTCAAACAAACTCATTTTGAACAAATGTGAACCATGTCTTTGTTGATTTCATATTGTAAGGCCTTTCTCATCTCCTCCTGCTATATTTCCCGTCCTTCTCTTTCCTCTATGTCTTCTCCCTACCCTCTGCATATTACCATTCTCTTATCTTCGCTATTTGCCTGAAAGATCAAGCAGACTATGTGAAAGATAGTTTGGGTTTTTATTTTTATATCCTATTATCACAAAGTGTTAAAACAAGGCACAAGCCAGGAATGACTGTAGAGCTGAAGAAGCTAGTCTTTAGATTTCTCCCCAAGTGCTCACATTGGAAATGAACGAGGGAAACAGGCTATTTTCTCTTCTCTAACCACTTTAAATCTTGGTCAACCTTAAATGCCCACAGAGCTTAAGTTTAAAAGCTCTAAATCTCCATCCAATTAGTATTTGAGTGATGTAGCTTTGTCAGGTGCCCCAAAGTCCCTTTACGATGATCTTAGAGTTATCTAAAAATCCAAAGATTTCAATGCTGTGGTTTTTCAGAAAGTGATGAAGTGTCTATGCTGACTGGTGTGTGTACAGAAAGAAGAGAGGTTTAACCACTCTGAGCAGAGCAAAGGATGAGATTGCCTGAACTCTGCTTCTCTCAAGTGTCTACAGGGGCAGTTCTTCTTAACAGGGCTCAGAAAACAGATTACAGAATAAGAACACAGCTTTGAAAATTATTGCGAAGGTCCATACAAATCTCACAGTGAACTTTGTGTCTAGACTGCTCTTACTTCACATTTTAGGATGGAAGATGCTGTTAATTTTTCAGAGAGAAATAAAACTTAACTATATTTAGATAACACAAATAGTAAAATAATTCATGATATGTATAGAAATTATCACTCATTATTTATTATCATTTCACATTTTAAAATTGTAATGATCCTTTTATGCAAACATCATTCAAAATATGAAGAAAGTAGATCAAAATGTTTACCCAGACTAATAAATCAATGTAGATTTTGGTAATATTTTATTCCAAATTTCATCCCATTCATAATTGTAATTTAATTTTGAAATTGGATTTATCTGTAATAGAGAAAAATAATTTCTTATTGCATAGTACAGGAAAGAAGGTCTTGAAAACAAACTGTAAACAACTTTTATGTTTGCCTTGATATTATGCAGCCATCTACTCTCATGCCATCTTCGACTACATTTTTGTGCGGATCGACACTGCTTTGGTCTAGACAAATTTTTATAATAAAGTAATTGTTGTATGTTTTCTGTAGTAATAATTATAAAACAGATTTTGTTTTCTTTTTATATTTATACATTACACTGTATCACAAGTGACAATATTGAGTAATCGAGTAAAGAAAAGAATGCCCTGTGCTGTGCCTAATATATTGTTTCACATGGCTGTGCTGTTTACAATCACATTCCTCGCTTTTCTTATTGCTGTTTAGTAGATCTTAAACAATTCCAGCAATGTTTTTCTATATATTACTTGGGTTTTTAAGGACTTATTAGTGAACTTTATCAAGTAATTTTTAAACATATACTTAATTTTAATTTTATATTTTATGATCATATATTATATTCATATTTCCCCAATTATTGATCCCATATAAAAAGACAAACACACTGTCATTGCCTGAATGCTCACAAATGCCATTTCTACAGGCAGATTATAATGTTCACTGGAGAGACAGAGACATGCATTGAAAATTGCCTACCTCTGAACACCTTGCTTGTATTCACCCTCATCCTGCTCAGATCCATCAGTTATATCTCCTCTTTGTCCCATTCTTATAGTCTAAAGTTTCATTTTAGCTGGAATTACATACCAGTTGAATATGTGTTTTCTTGCATTTTCTATTTAACCAGAATCTTTAATTTCTATTTATTTATTTATTTATTTATTTATTTATTTATTTTTGTATTAGGAATTGAACTCAGGACCTCACGTTTGCCAAGCAGGCACTGTGCCACTAAAATACATCTCCAGTTCTTTAATAACTATTTTCACCACCTTTTTAAACAAAGAAAAACTTTTAAAATACAATTGTTGTCAAGCCACGACTCTGTGAGAGTAAATCCAGATTGCTTTTGGTGAAATGCAAAGCTCTAATTTAAGGCTCTGATAATGTACACAGGCATGTGTTCCTGCTGTGTTCATTCAGATGCCGTTTACAACCAAATCCCGCTATAGGGAATCTCCAAAATCATCTGAAACCTCCATTCCTTTGACTACATGATTACTTTTTCCTGAAAAACCTTTATTGCAGCACTTAGAAAACATAGTTTGCTCTTTTTTTTTAGAACTGGGGATTGAACTCAGGCCCTTGAGCTTGCCAGGTAAGTGCTTATTCTATTGAGTTATCTCGCCATATTTAATTTTGTATTTTATTATAAATTCTCTTGGGTTCTGAACCTATATAAACATATCAAGTCAAAATGTTGAGTAACTTCCTGCAATTTCAAGTAGATTCATGTGCTCATTACTTTTCTCACCACTGAAACATGATAACCACAACTTGAAAGAAGAAAGGTTAATTTTAGATCACAGTTTGTGCAGGTTTCATACCATTCTCATATGGCAACAAGGGAGTAGAACATGGCAGAAGGTAATAGCTGAGGAGAAGCATCTGGGAAGCAGGCAGATATTAGAGACAGAAATAGAGACAGAGACAGAGACAAGAGCAGAGAGGGAGGGGGAAGGAGGAGAGGGGAAGGAAGGAGGAAGCGAGGACAGCGAGGACACCACCAGCGGCCTGCCTCCTCTGATCAGGCTCCGCCTCCCAGCGTCTCACTCAGCTATAGACTCATGTGATTGTCACTGACTATTCCGACTGCTGTGATCCAATTGTCTCCTAAAAGTCCCACCTATGAACACATGAGCCTTGGGAGGGCTATCTAGATGTAAAGGATAGCAATTCACCCCCTACTTTCATTTCAGTTCTTTCTGTATTGAGTGATAGAATTAGGTTAATGTTGATTTTTCAGTTTTTTGTATCCAATACCAAATGCGTATAATTTTTCTTCAATATTCATAAGAAGAAAGGGAAGGAGGAACATGAGGAAAATGAGAAGGGGAGGAAAAAAAGAAGAGAACAGTAATTCAAGTTGGAATTAGAGTATAGTATAGTATAGTGCTAAGGTTAATGCTTAATTACTTAGAAGATATAATATAAAGCTTACTTTAATGACTAGACAAACTGTATTATTTATTTACAGTAAATACTTTATTTCTTGTGTTTGAATAACAAACATCTTTAACTCCATTTAAATACCCTTTCACTTATATGTTGGATCTTTGCCATACAGACTTAGTCTAAACATCATCCAAACAATCCAGCTACAGTAACTGTTCTGCCAGTGTAGATGCAATTGCCCTTAAAAGTAAAATATAAAATTTTTGAGACGAAGTCTCCACCCAGACAAAATCTCAGTAAATATTAGCTACTACTCAACAACAGATCTGTATATCCTAACTCTTTACATACAATACTTATATAAGTAAGTAGAATTCTATAGGATGGAGAGTCAGCTCATTTATTTTTAATTTTTTGTTTTTTTGGATATGGAAATACTTGACTTTTATACTATTTTTTACTTTTTAGAGAGAGTACAAATTATAATTAAAACAAAATTACAAGTGATACAGATTTTCACTTAACAGAGTAATGTGAATTTCACAATATTTGTTATAATATATAGTCCAGCAGAAATGTACAGTACAGTTGTCCAAACAATCCTGCTGACATAAATAAATAAATCTCTTTCCCCACCCCTCTCCTGTTCTTCTCTTCAACTCAGTAGCTGTTTCATTTTTAATAAGTCCATTCCCTCTTACCAGTGTCTATTGTGCCCTTCAGGTTCCATTTTCTGGGCTGGGAAGATAGCTCAGTAGAATAAGCAAGTGCCTGGCAAATGCAAGGTCCTGAGTTCAAGCTCCAATATTGCAAAACAACAACAACAAAAAAGCAGATTCGAGAAGCTTACCAGAGTGTTCGCAGAGTTTGGATTTTCTAGACCCTGAGTAGTGGCGTGTTGAAAACGCCTCGTGGAAGCCGAAGCTGCACTTCCCGCGTGCCCTCCCCGGCCAGCCGGGCACCTCAGATGCGAGCTGCGCCCCAGCCAGCCCCCAGCCCGGCCCCTAGGGCCCGACCCCAGTGGCGGCCCCGCCCTCCGCTGTGGGCTCACCTGCTGCTGCTCCCAGGCAACCTGGTCTGATGGCCCAGATGGCCACCAGCGCAGCAGGTGTGGCTGTGGGCTCCGCCGAGGGGCACACACTGGGCCGCGCCATCACAGGTGGCTTCAGTGGAGGAGGCAGCGGCGAGTCCACCAGGCCTTTACCAGGAGCCTCAGGGGGCTCAGCTGCAGCAACAGGAGACGCCCCCCCCGACCCCCCGCTACTTTGACATCAAGCGGTTTCTGGAGTGCGCGCAGAACCAGCCTGATGTGAAGCTCTGCAAAGGTTTCAACGAAGTGCTGAGGCAGTGCAGGATGGCAGACGGCCTCCTCTAAGCCGGAAGTTCACCCTGAGGAACTGGAAAGTCACCCGATCTAGTTACTTTAGCGTAAGTGTTACTAATAAGAGAAGTGTAAAACCATTCAGTTCCACCTCTCCCTGTAGTTTCAGCGCTTCAGAACTGCCAAGAAGGCCACACAGATGGGCTACACTTGGACACATGTGGCCTCCATAAACCAGCTGTTTTGATGTTATTAATTTGAATAAAGTGATTTGTGGTTTTCGTTCAAAAAAAAAAAAAAAAAAGCAGATTCTATTTTCCTCTTTCAGGTTCTCATACTGAGACAACACCATGTTTGTTCATGGAAGTCTGGTTTAATTCACCTAAGAGTAAGATCACTAGTTTTACTGACAAAAGGCTCAAATTCATCCTGTTGATAATTGAATAATACTGCATTGTGTAAAAATACCACAACTTCCTTATCCATTCATCAGTTCGTGGGCATCTTGTTTTTTTCCAGAATTTACGTATAACAAATTACACTGCTATAAATAATGGGTGTACATATGTCACTCTGATATGAGGTGTTCAATTCTTCTGGAAAAATACCCAGATGGGAGCTAGCTGGCTTGAATGGAATCCCCAATCCTAGCCTTTGAAAGAATCTCCTCACTGATTTCCACAGTGATCATACCAGCCTGCACTCCCACCAACAGTGCGCAAGTTTTCCTTTTACTCCAGAGCCTCTCCAGCGTTTGTTATTGGCTGACTGCTTGATGTCAGCTATTCGCTCTGGGGTGAGATGGAATCAAATTGTTGTTTTAATTTGCATTTCTTGAATGACCAAAGATGCTGAACATTGTGTCATATATTTACTTGTCATTTGCATTTTTCCTCAGAGAAATGTATATTCATCTCAGATGCCCATTTTTGGATTGGTTCTTTGAATTTGGGAGTTCTGACTTTTTAAATTATTTGTATATGGTCTAGAGAGAAGACCTATTCTGTCAGACAGTTAGCTATAGCTTTTTCACAGTTCATTGGTTTTCTTTTTACTCTTTTGGCGATTTGCTTTGAAGTGCAGAAAATTTTCAAAAATATGAGATCCCAGTTGATGATTCTTCGAAGTATTTCCCATCCAGTTTGGTTCATGAACTCTCTACCTCCCATATATCTTTAAGATTTTCACCTATGTTTTCCTCCAGAAGATTTGATATTTCTGTTCTAATATCTAAGCTATTGATCCATTTTGACTGTACATTTCTGCATGGTGATAAGCATGGGTCTAGTTTTAGCCTTCAGTATATGGAAAGATAGTTTTTCCAGCATCCATTCATGATTAAAAAACCTACAGGGAACTGGAACAGATGCTCTCTATCTCAAACTGATAAAAACCATCTATGAGAAACTAACAGCCACCATCATGGTAAATGGGCAAAAACTGCAGGCCTTCACTCGACCCCTATTCAGTATAGTTCTAGAAATTTTAGCCAGAGCAATTTGACAAAAGGAATAAAGATTAGAAAATAAGAGTGAGTTTTTCATTATCTGAAGATGGCATGGTACTCTATATAGAGAACCCAAAGAAAATCACCAAGTGTCTTGTATATTTAATCACCATATTCAGCAACATAGCAGGATCAACACTCAAATATCGGTAGCATTTTGTACACAAAGAATGAGTGCACTGAGTGAGAAATTAAGAAAAGTATGCCTCTCACAATAACATACAAAAAAATGAAATACTTAGGAATCAGTGTTGCAGAGGATGTAAAAGATTTTTTATATTGAAAATTATGATACTCAGAGAAAAGTGATTAAAGAGGATTTGAGAAAACGGAAAAATATTCCATGCTCCTGGATAGAAGGAAAATGGCCAAACTCCCCAAATTGCTGTATGTATTCAATGCAATCCTGATTAAAATACCATTAGTACATCTCACGAAGTTAGAGAAAACATTCCGCAATCTTATATGGAACCAGAAGAGATGCAGAATATCAAAAGCAATCCAGGGAAACACAGGAAGGGAAGGAAGGCATCATAATCCCTTACCTGAAAGTATGCTATAAAGTGGCTGTGATAAAATCAGCATGGTATTGCACAGAAACAGACCTGGGGATCAGAGAGACAGATTATAAGATGCGACACAACTGCAAGCACACTCAGCCACTTTATCTTTGATCAAGAGACAAAATAGACTCATTGGAAGAAAGCCTCTTAAATAAATGGAGAGTCAGTTAAATACGGTTAAAATTATTTATAATGAAATATATATGTTGATTATGCCATTCCGTATTCTCATATTTTGATAGCAAGCATATATTTCTGACATATTTTGTCTTTGTATCCATTTAAAAATTTGTTTATATTTTTTAATTTTAATTTTATTTTTTAGTAACTTTAACAAGAAAATAAAATAGCAATGAAACAGTTTCAAAACAGGTTAGTAGGACAGTTGCAATGATTAGTACATTGCATATTGTTGTGTTCATAGTGGTTATTCAGAGGACAAGATGCAGACATGATATCTTATGTGAACAATATTAGTACAAACCTTTCTTCTCATTGAACAAGAGAAAGTATCTATATATATATCCTATTATTATATATTATATATGATAGGACATATATTATATATATCCAAAATATACATTTTATTATATATATATGTTGGGAAAAGCTTTGAACCTGTAAGATTTGGGGTGTAGGGATCAGGAATATAGTTCAATGACAATAGCTGTGAGTTAAATGACCTCTTTACATATCACTCAATCTCTGATATTTCGTTATGGTAACAGAAAAGCGCTATATATATAATCTATACTAGAAAATGGTCCTTTATTTATATATCCCTTTTTGTTTTGTTTTGTCAGGCAATGGCAATGACTCATCCAGATGGCTGGAACTGACAAAAGATCTTCAAGGTACTATAAATGGTTTCAGGGTAAATCCTGAGGGCATTTCACTGACCTTGTCAGATACAATAGCTGCACTTTCAGTTATATAGGTCTTACTTTAACTTGGTCTTAACCACCCATTAGAAAAGTATGACCACAAAGTATAAAAAGTAAAGCCATATTAATATGCTAAGCTGTGAAAGGCTCAAGTCAACAGCTTCTGACAATTTTCAGTTCTGCTGATAACCTGCTACTATTATGGACCATTGACCATACCGGGTTATTTTGCTGAATTCAAGTATGATTATTTGAACTGGCATCAAGCATGAAATGGTCCTTTAAAGACCTCTCCCAATATGGCTTCTGTAATAGCAGTGGAACACCCATCTCTGACAAAACAAAATCCATTTAAAACATTTTTAAAGCAGATAATCAGTGTGCACAGTTATTTGTTGGTCAGTGGCAAACTGAATAGGGATAATTCAGTGGGCAACTTTGGGTGCAAGCAAGACAGATCTACGGCAGACAATAAATATATCTTTACTGTTTGTCTACTTTATATTTTACCATTGTTGTTTTGATATAGTTTCACCATGACTCTAAAAGCTTTGTGTTGAAAGACTAGTTTCTTGTATAGTCATGCTCGGGAAAAGGTTTGAACCTTTAAGATATGGCGTGTAAGGGGTCAGGAATAGAGATTGAAGCCAGTATCTGTGAGTTAAATAGCCTCTTTACATGTCACTCAATCTCTGATATTTCATTATGGTAGCAGAAAAGGGCTAATTGGACTCATGTTAGCAAGTAAGTTCTAAAATCTGTCAATGGAAGTCCTTGAGTCACTCATTTCTTTCCAAGTAGAGAGCTGTAGTCTGCATACTTTCCCAAATCATCTTTTGTCTAAAAAGAGTATAAATTAGAATTGAAATAGAAATAAATTACAATTGTTACAGAATTTCACTTAACAAACTAATATGAATTTCTTTTTTTTTCCATAGAAAGCAGAAAAATAATTTATTCCCAAAGTTGGCAGATATAAGAAATTCATCCTGAAGATATAGGTTGGTGTAAATCTGCTGGGGCAGAGGCTGCCAAGCACAGCCTCCCACTAACTGCCCCACTGGAGCCTTGTTTTTCTTGCAGCAGCTCTTCAACACATTGCCAATCCCTATGTTGTGAGCTGGCGGTAGCTATTTTCAAATCCTCAGATGCCAAGGCAAGACTGAGAGTTCTCAGAAGAACAGCACCTTCTCCCTCAGAAAAGTGCACGTACATTTTGTAGAGTTAGCGCAGCACAGCATAGGTTAAGAAGGCACATCTCTCATCAAAGTGTAAAAAAGATGAAGGAAAAAATACTGCATTGTAGAAAAAGTTCTTCAAATGTGGTGGGAACTTAGTTTGCTTAAGGCAGCTAATGCCCAAAATAAGCCAAAGAAGGTGATCTGGGTTTGGAGGTGGCTTTGCATCTAGAAGGAATTTTCTTTGTGACCTCAATGACTCGGCACTGTGGAGCACGTCCTTCTCCTCAAGGCCAGTGATACTTCCGATACCAGATGGTTTCATATTTTAACTGTGGTCCAAAGAGTTGGGCCAGAATTGCAATCAACCAAAAAGGATAGAAAAAACTGAACAGGTCGCCAACATGGTGATGACAATTCCCTGGCTGGCACCTATGGTGATGAGCCAGGACACAACGAAGCTCACGAAGCCCCAGAACACACTCATCACCATCAAAAGCATGGTGAGGCCGTGACATGCCACGACCACTGCTGGGGTCGCTAGCCCCTTCCCAGGTGCCGCACTAATATGAATTCGGCAGGTTTAGTTGTAATACATAGTGTCTTATAAGCAGTTATTCGTATTATTAGCTATGCATGTAAAAATGTAAGAAAAACAAATATGTAAGAAATTAAGAAGGGAAAAAGTACAATAGATTGAAAACATGAGACAAAACAAATTATGATCTGTTCCTTTCCATAGACCAGCAAAAATGCACTGTAGATTTGTATATCATAGACTTTGAGGAAGATTCAATTATCACTGTTTTTAAATGTATTTTTCCCTTGGAATTCTTTATACTGTAGAAATCTATATTAAAAGATATTTAAACATTCAATGTGTTTGTTATTCAGATCTCTAGAGAAGCAAAGAGTTTCTTAATAATGATGACAGAGTTTATTTTTGTATGTGGTCTTGGCAAGGAATTGCATTCATAAATGTCACCAGGAGCTAGGGAGTCAAGGAAGGTCACATACTCTTGCCAAATCAGCACATTTGTAACTACTGGAACTGCCTAACTGTCCCAAGATCATTTCAGATATGTTACATATTTTATATATCATCCATGTGGCAAGTCCTTTCAACATAATCCAATACAAGTAAGAGACCCCTGATTTTTGTGTTTCAACATAATCACTTCTTTCTGTCTCACTAGAACAAGCAACTAGAAAAAAAACATGGACCAAGAAACATAGAAATGATACAAATGTGTAATTCTTTGTATCACGAATTGAAATCAGGACATTATACATACCAGGCAGATACTTGTACTGTTGCCCTATACCCATGACCACGAATGAGTCATTTTGTCAGATTTCTTTTTCTTAATCCAGCAAGATAACCAAACAACTTATATGCTAATCGTCTGCAAATAAAGAATGCCCTTATGAGGGCCAGAAGATAACTTAGCACTGTAGCACTTGCCTCCCAAGGACAAGGTCCTGAGTTTGGTCCCTGGTACCAGAAAAAGAAAAAGAAGAGAATTTTTTATTTAATAAATCATGAAAGTAAAGAGAATAAATGATCAGGAAGATTATATTAGCAATATGCTTTGGCAATAAGAGCCTCTCTTTGGCATTCACTCAAGAAAGGGCTTCTGAGGGGAAGGGGCATGTTTGAATCTGACCAAAAGAGGAGTCCCTAGAAACAAATGTATATGATATATAATTTTTTTAGTTTGTGTGTGCTTTCCAGGCAGGTGTTTATGCCACTGAGCTATCTCCCCGGCCCCTAAACTTGTATATCTGCGTAAGTACTAGAACTAGTTGCAAAGCAGAGAAAAAGTAGAACCAACTTTGCATTTCATGTTGCCAGTATATAATCTTACTACAATTAATATGATTCTGTTACTTCTTTCAAACTCTAGGTCTTTTATTGATAGAGTGAAGGTCATCACCAATTATATCTTTTTTAAACTTATTTTATAGAGAAACAATGAGACAATTTCAAAAATTTCAATAATTGATACATTGCATATTGTTGTCTTAGTGCTTATTCATTGCACAAGATGCAGACATGATATCCTGCCCACTAACACTATTAGAACAAATCTTTCTATTCATTGAATTGAGAGAAAGTAGCTGTATAACTAACCTATTTTCAATATACAGACACGAAATGGTCTTTCATTTGCATCCACAATTTTCCTTAGTTTTGTCAGAGAAGGGTATTTCATTGTCATTGATATATTGTACGTGGTGAATTCAGCAAAATATTCCAGTATAGTCCAGTAGTACAAAATAGTCACGGGTTATCCATAGAGCATTGATTTTGCAGTTACGTTTTCTATTCATGAATAGTTGAGAATAAGTGGTGATATAATTTAATATGCTCAATTTTTACTTAAAGAAGGTAAAATAATATCAATCAGTAAGTGTGCCATTAAATTTTTCTCTCTAGTTTTCCATTCATTTTTAAGAAAAAGAACAAGTATCTGAAAATAGGCAAGCTTCATTCTTTGCTCTTTTACCTGTAATTAGAAATAATAGGAAAGTATAATATGAAAAATTATCAGGCAAATATAAGACAAATGTTAGCAAAAGCAGTAATTCTACTCTTTCAGACAAATAGACAAAATGACAGAGTATCTTAATTTGCGAAACATAAAGTGACAGAATCAAAGCAAGAATTATGTGACTCCTTAACAACAGGAAGTTTCAACATCTCATTTACAACAGTGGGAGGAAAAATTATGAAGAACAACAGATGTAGAAAACTTGATATAAACAATTATATCTGATGTACCTACACAGAACATTCCACCAGCAGCATAATACATATATTTCTGAGTTATACAGAAATGTTTTGCGATAGATCTTATTTAAAATGTCACAAAGTCAAATGAAGTATGAGTTCTAAAATCGCACAAAGTGTGTTTTATGGGTACAGTGTAATTAAATTAGAAATAAAAGTGAAACATTTTAGCAATTCACAGGCATATAGAACTTAATGCCCCTAAATAATAAATGCATAATATTAGAAAATACAGGAAAGCTGGGGAGTGTGTTGATGTAAATGAAAAAAAGCCAAGTACAAAACCACATGAGATATAGTGAGAAAGATACTTAAGATGCAATCTATAGCTATAAACCTTCAATATCATTAAAGATTCCAAATCATTACTCTATCTTAGGAAAGCAAAAAAAGAAGTGGGCCATAATTCTAAAAGGAGAAAGTGCAATGATTAGAAGAGACATAAGTGAAATTAAGAACGTATTTTCATGATGAAAAGGAAGAAGCACTTCTCTAAATTTGGAAAATGGAAACTAAATGTATTATCAAATCCAGATGAATTACTAAATTTATGTAGTATTATCAAAACTATGAAAATTTTAAGAGAATAATATGAACGATTATATACAAAAAAGATAAACCTGTAACAATTAAAGATATGATATTAAGGATTTCAGCAGTTAGAATTTTTCCACAAATTGAAGTCAAAGCCTAAAAAGGCTGAGGAGAAGGCTCAGTGGATAAGCACCTTCCTGGCCAGTGCGTGGTCCTGAGTTTGATCCTTGCTACCAAAAGACAATCGCAAACACCTGGAATTGATGAATTCTTTTTGGAACTTCATACTTCCTTAATTTTGAGGAAGTAAGAAAAAAAGAAAGAGAAAGAGGGGGATGGAGAAAGAGAATAAGAAAGAGGGAAAAAGAGAGAAGGGAATACATTTTTGCAAACAAAGAGAATCTCTGTTGGTAACTGATATGGTTTTAGGTGTGAATAATCTTCAGGAATACACAGAAACACATAAAAAAGTATTGTAACTCTTTCATTAAGGATGCAAGATTCAAAAACAACATACAAAATCAATTTTGTCAAAATCAATCAATAATTTTTAAATGAAATTAAGGAATCAATGCTGCCTACAATAGAGTCAATGTGTATACAATTCTTAAAAATGAAGGTAAGAAAGGATACAAAACATGTAAACTGAAAACTTCAAAACATTGTTGAGAAAAAATAGAATGAACAAATGAAATCAGTACGATTTCCTGACCATGAATTGTAAGACTTAAAATGTTAAGATAGCAGTACTCCCAAATGCTAATTTCCATATACAAACAGAGGAGTTATTCATAGAATAATGAAATAGGTAAACAAAAAAATTCCTAGGACAATATTTACAGATTTTAGTGATGCAGATTAGGCAATAGTTTCAATAGGCAATGGTTTCATAACCATTGTTCAATACAGCACCTAAGGAAAATGCACTGAGGCTTATCACAATTAAAGCTTCTGTCCATCAAAGGGTACTATCATGAATGTGAAGATAAATCCCACTGAGAGAAAATATTTACAAATTATATTCTCTGACCTTAGATTCCAATTATATAAAGAACTGTTATAACACAGTAATATGAAAAATAAGCCAAAAATATGAGTAAATACTTCTAGGAAGATATAGAAATTAATAATGCCAGGGGAAAAAATGGTTAACATTGTTAGTCTTTAAGTTCATTAAATTCAGAACCAAAATTATATTGGACACGTGCAATAAGAAAGAAAAAATAAAATGATGGACAATAAGGACAGTCACTAGTAATCAGAAATATCAGAGTTATTAGAACTGTAACATAATGTATTCTCTATAAAATACCTCCTTAAGAAATTACACAATCTAATGTGGCCCAATATTTCAACTTGGTATTTACCAACATTTATGAATATATGTATCTTGTATATGAATGCATATTTGTTTGAGATTTATAAAAGTGAAATGTGAAACTAATTCCAAAATCAATCTATTAGTTAAAGATAAATATTATACAATGATATAGGTGTTAATTTATGAAGCTGGTTGGTAATGGAGAAAGTACTGATTTTCGTAATTTGCCCTGACAAAAAGAGCATCCATTTTCTGAAAATTGAGACGATATACTGCAGGAATCTTGATCACCTTTCTCTTCCGTAAGATATGAAACTGGCCCACTACATTGAGGACGGTAGGCCGACTGGAGCCGATGAGCAGGAGGTGGCAGTATCTCTGGATTTTTAGTTAGGCATCTGAGAGCCAAAGGATGGGAAACTAACTAAAGTTCAAGGCCCTCAGGCATCAGCGACATTTCTAAATTGTCACTGGAGTGGGACCTGTAGAGACATGCCACCTAGCATCAAGGATAAGTTGCTGCGGTTGGCTCCTTCCACAACCAAAAAGTGCATACGAAGCCTCATGGGCTTGTTCGGATTTTGGAAGGCTGGGGCCTAGTTCGTGGCTGGTTCTGCATGTTCTGTAGGCACTGCCCACAAGTGCACAGCTGCAGCACTACTTTCGAAAACATCCCCAAAACACAGTGGTGAAGGGAAATCTTCACAGCAGAATTTCGGGGAGTGTGCCTGGCAGTGTATGTGACAGAAGAGGACTCTAGTAATCAGCTGGGTAAGATGAGCCACTCTGTAGACAGCAGTCAGCGCATGAAGAGAGACCACACTGGAAGGAATGGACATTATGCAAGGGCTCGGCAGCACGGACCCCCACTCACCAAAGGTGAAGGCAACAACTGCTGCCGAATGTCCAATCTGCCAGCAGAAGAAACCATCACTAAATTCCTGAGGATATGGCAGCATTCTTTAGGTGACTAGCCATGCTCTGGTGTCAAGGTGATTATATTTGGCTCCTTTCCCCACGGAAAGGACTGTGCTTTGTGGGAACAGGAATAGGTAATTATTTGTGATATGAAGTTTCATTCCCTGTATGTCATGCTTCTGCCAAAACTACTATTCACAGACTCACAGAATGCTTTATCTTCCATTAAGGAATTTCACAGAGCATTGCCCATGAACCAGGAGCACATTTTATGATCAAATCAAAGGGTGCAACCCATGGAATTCACTGGACTTAACATGTTCTTACTGTGCTGAAGTCGCTGGATGAATAGAATGGTGGATGGGCTTTTGAAGACACAAGTTACAGTTTTAGCTAAGTGGCAATAGCTTACCGGCCGGAGGCAAAAGGCCTTTGAATGGCTATATATTCTTTGAATAAACTTTAAACTAATTCATGTTCACTTTATAAAATTAAAAATAAATGGGTAAGCACCAGGAAGACAAATGAAAATATTTTATGATCTATTATTTACCATATAAATTTGGCATTTTCTTTTCTGACTTTTTTCTTCGAATATATTAATATTTATTCTTTTAACAAAATGTAATCTCTGCACACAAATGGCTACTTGACATGCATTTTTATATAAGCACACATATATATTTACATAGAAATAACTATACAGTTATATAAATTTCAAAGAGTTATAACAACTATATATTAGTTGATTATAATGTGTCATATTTATATAGCATCTTTAATAAAAGGATGAAGCATCTGAGCTGGAGTCAAGAGACAACACCAATGTCAAGAAACAGAAGGAGGCTCCCTATTTCATTTCTCTATTACACCACTTAGGTGGCAAGCCCCTTCGCTGCTGTCATTCCCACTGAGTAAATTCAAGTAGAACTTCATTAAAATGCCTTCAGCCACTCCTAGAACTATGCTGATTCAATTTAGTAGAATGTTTCTTACTCAGATTAAAACCATCAGTCTACGCCTTGTTTACATGACAATTAGACACACTTCTCTTTCTTTCTTTCTTTCTTTTCCTTTCATCTCTTTCTTTTCCTTCCTTCCTCCTTTCTTCCTTCTTCCTTTCTTTCTTCATTTGATACAAGGTCTTGCTACACAGCTTGGACTCAGAGTGATCCTCTTGTCTCAGCCTCCCCAGCTCTAGGATTACAGGCATCCACCATCACACCTCATTTCAGACCCATAGTGTGCCCAGGGTTCTGGGGAAGCTTAACATGTAGTACTAGGAAGGGAACATGGGTCCTTGTGCTTGCTAGGCAGGTACTTAGACTGCCAAGCTATCTCCTCAGCCATACAATCAGATGCATTTCTTTAAATAATAGTTTGCAGATATGAAGATGATTGTCTAACATGTTAACAAAAATATGTTCATTCCTTCTCCAGAATAGGAAGAAAGGTGTTTTTTTTTTTAAATAATGCTTACTTCTATCATTTGATAACTTGAACATAGTTTTAAATACATAAGAACCAATATTAAGTTTATCAATATTATGTTTCTATAAAAGTTAATTTTGCTTCAAATGATAACTTTGCTTTCATTTCCACTCATTATTTTCCCATGTTCTTTACAAGAGCCCAGAGTAAGGTCTGTGTTAGAAAAAAAAATGACATAAAATATGTTTTATTACCTTTTAAATCAGAAAGCCCTGAAACAGTGAACCTCTTCTCCTCAGGCTTTAAGAGATAAGTTAGTGAATCTGTATTAGGGTTAGTGCCTGCAGAATAATGTAAAAGAACAGGTATAAGGCTGGAGAGATAGCTCAGCGGACCAAGTGCCTGCTTTAACAAGCACAGGAACCAGGGTTCCATCCCTGGTCCCGCATGCTACCCTGTGACACTGGGGGGTACTGAGCCAGTGATAAAGTCCAGGCACAGTGGCACAGAACTGTAATGCCAGTGCTGAGGAGGCTGAAAACAGAAGAAGCACTATAAGTCCAGTCTATGCAGTAAGACACTGTCAAATACACAAATGAAAAAAAAAAAAAAAGAGCAGGTATAAAAATCTGTGTAACAATTTTAGATAGATAACTAGATAGATAATGAGATATAGACATAGAAAAATAACTGTATGTCTCTATATAGATATATGTAGCTATAGGCATATACACATATGTGGAGATTATATATATTTTTTTGCTTTTCTTCAAATGAAGTCTTTCCTGCAAAGACATCATTTTTTCTCATTTCAAATATTTCTGTACTTTGCTTTCAGGTAAACCTAAGTTTTCCTAAGAAATAAAATCAACAGGATATCTATCTATCTATCTATCTATCTATCTATCTATCTATCTATCTATCTATCTATCTACCTATCTATCTATCTATCTATCTATCTATCTATCTATCTATCTATCTATCTATCTGTATGCATAAAGTTATTGGCTCACCCAATTATGAAGAATCAGAAGTCTCAAGTTGTGAACAGGCAAACTGGAGACCCAGAAAGCCAAGCCCTCAAAACCAAGAGGGCTAATCCTGAACGCTTCAGACTCACAGCTAAAAAGGTGAAGACCTAAGATGGACTAGTGTTTCCGTTTAAATAAATAAAAAAAAAAAAAAAAAAAAAAAAAAAAAAAAAAAAAAAAAAAAAAAAAAAAAAAAAAAAAAAAAAAAAAAAAAAAAAAAAAAAAAAAAACAAGAACAGACCAATGTGCCACCTTATGCACATTGACAAGACTTCCTTCTTGCTTGACTTGTGTAAAAGCTGTTTTTCTTTACTCATCTTCACCCCACTGGATTTTGACTACTTATGGTAGACAAGACAGTGCTTTATTCCATCTGTCCATCAAGTGATCTCATCACTTGTGTGTGCAGAAAAAGTATTTGATCAATTGTCTGATCATTCTACAGCCTACTTTATTTGTCACATAAAATTAACCATCATCTCTGCTGAATCCCTTCCTTATCTTAAAATATTCATATTTTTCAAAGATGTGGATTCATTTCCACATATATTTATTTCATTAGCATTTCCCCTGTGCCATCTCTCTCTGAAATGAGAGGGCAAGGTGCTAAAGAAGATGCAGTTGTCCCTTTAGGAAATGTTGATGGAAAATGATTTTAACAAGCAACAATTGTAGAAGAGATAAACAAGACAGAATCAACATGTCCCAAGTGACAGAAACAAATATTTTTCAGAAGTGCCAGTAGTAGGTGAGAATGTTTACTACCTCAGCAAAATTAGTAAGTTGTGGCAATATAGTCTAAATGGCTGGACTGATAGGCAGAAAATACTGTGCTATGACACATAGTTAGTGAGTTTTGGTGGAACATAACACTTACTCTAGAATGTATTTTTAGTTATGGTCGTAGCATTTACAAAATGCTAAAATCTAATGTGCAGGTAGTTCTTGAGTATTTTATGACTTCAGTAATCCATCTCTGTGCAGCTACAAATTGCAGTTTTTTTTCCACCAGTAGTATTTCTTATTTTCCCATATGGCAAACTGCAAATCTCTTCTTCAATTTTCTGCTCTCAGCTTTCAGTAGATACAAACAGAATGGCCCATGTCACTATCTGGATAATTTGCCAACCAAAAGTAGTTGATTTCAATATAGGATGACTGTATACACAAGATGATGTATTTAAAGTGCTGATTTCTCAAACTGGAATTTAGAAAAGTAGAAGCTATCAATAAGGAAATCATGGGCTGGTCAGATAGCTCAGCAGACTAAAGCGCCTGCTTAGGCAGACACAGGGACCGGGGTTAGATCCACAGCATGCTGTGCTGGCCCTGACCCTGAGATGCACCGAGTCTGGGACTGAGACTGGGATTGCTGGCTCATACCTGTAATCCCAGCAGTTGGAAGGCTGAAAACAGGAGGATCACCACGAGTCTCATCTGTGTAGTGAGACCCTATAAATCTTTGTACTAAATTCATAAAAAATAAGGAAATCATGTGATGCTGAAGGTTTTTACAGATTTTCATAAATACTATTTGCACTGTATTATGTAATTTGTTTTTCTTAAATAAGATCTTGTCATTATAATCCATATAGAAAGATACATGTTTTATGTTGTTTTATTAAAAGCCCAATTTATATTTTTATGAATAAAGTTACATATTTTATCTCTGAGATTTAATAGAATTTTCTTATTTTCTATAAATCAGTTTGTTACGTAAGTCTTAATCTTATTCACAAAAACAAAATTGAAAATAAAAACTGCATATACAGAATTAATTCAAAATTATAAAATATATATGTGTATATATATATATATAAATACATACATGGAAAGATATCTAAAGAAATATTAAAATTGGTCACTGCACAGCAGTAAGATTAAGTCTGATTTGGAATTTATTCTCTGTCCTTTGTTGTATTGTTCAAATTATCCATAATGAGCTTGTATTACTGGTTATAATCTGAGAAACAAATTTAGTGAAAGTAAAAGGTTATTCATTACATACATTTGTGAAATAGAATTCACCTGGCCTTGAAGTCATATAAAATTTCCACCCCAAGGATAGCCCTGACGGAAGTGTATTAGTGCCAACACAGCAACCCCAGACTTCAGCGTAGATTGGTGCCATTGTACAGCCACATTACCCTCCCAACGACCTGCTCAGTCTCTCGTGGCAACTATTGAATTCTGACTGAGGCCATTCCTGCTCGTTCTCTTGCCCACTAGCATAAGTCACTTGCTTGGGCATAGCTTAATTCTTGACTATGGATTTCGTGAACTCCTCTTATAAAATGGTACAATTACTGCAGGTCATGAACATCAAATGCCACTAACACTTCCAGCTGTGACCATGGAATAGCCTCCCAACAGAAGTACAGCAACATGGCAATAATAACATCCCAGCTGTAGCCACAATCACCGAAATCACTGACAGTGTCAATAATGTATAAAACCCCATAGAAACTCAACTACACTTGCCAAAAGGCATTAATCATTTTCACTGCCTTTTATCTACCAGTTAAAATGGTCTCGTTTTAGTGTTAGGGTTTTAAAATAAATGACAAGGGTATATAGGCCCCAGCTGAATTGCTCACTATCTGCTTTGAATTGCTTCTCTAAATGTTGGGGACATGAAGTTCAGCCTTACGCACTCAAGTACATTCTGTAACCACCACGTGTTAGGTGATGGGGTGTGATCAAAAAAGAGTAGAATGTCCAGAGAGGTGAAATTCACTATTATACCTAAGCTCTGAAATTCATAGTTTAACTTTGTTTGAAATATGTCAAAGAACACAGCAAAAGTACAGGAAGGGGAGTTGCTTTGATTGCTCAGGTTTTAGGAAGAACCAAGGGAGTGAAAATGTGGAAAGCTTAAAAGAAAAATGGGATCTACTTAAATAGGAAGAATAAACTATCATCATCCTCACCATACCTCTACTATTGTGTTTTCTTGTGTTTGATCAAATGTATTATAGAGAAGATAGATTTCTTAGAATGTTTTAGCAAACTTAAGTGACTATTATTAAAGGTAGGAAAAACTATAACAGAAATAAAAATGTGGATATTTTGGCATATAAAAATCATTGAATATCATATTCTTGTAATATTTGTTCATCATTATTATTACAACTATAACCTGAATTTATATACTTAATCACTTTTCTAAGTAATTCCTCACAATTCTGATAAGTTTTATTGTTCATACACATCATATAGATGAATCACAGATGGGTTAGAACTATATGCCCAATATCACACACACACAAAGAACATGAGAAAATTGGTATCTTACCGATCTGTTTTGACTATGTGTCACTTGTTGGGCAATATCTACCAAACTTCAGAAACTTAAATTTTGTAATCTCAGATTTTAGGGTAAGCATGCCTTGAAATGATTTTCTCCCCTCTAGAAAGAAGAATAAAACTTCAGCCTAACCAAGACAAATCTAAATAAAGATCTGAGAGAAGACCCAACCAGAGTGGAAGCAATTAAGAAATAAAGATGTTATACAAAGAACAAATGAACAGTAAACCTATAGGAACTATTACAACTGTTTAGCCAGTCATTCATTTATAAATTTGTTTTCCAGGAAAAGTGCACTAAAAATTTAATTTCCAACCATTGGGTTAATGCTGAGGATTTAAAAGGGAATTAGAATGTTCACAGACTTAACTTTGTAATTAGGTGTGAGAATAAATTTGAATACTGTAGACATGAAAAAATTAGGGGCCAGCCAAATAGCTCAGCAGATTAAACTGCCTGCTTAGGCAAATTCAGGCACCAGAAGTTCGATCCCAGGGCCTGCTGTGCTGGCCCCACCCCTCAGGGCACACTGATACAGCAATTGAGACTACCCATGGTGGCACGCGCCTGTTATCTCAGACGTGGGAGGCTGTAAACAGGAGGATCAGTATGCAATGACATAAGCAGTGACACCCTGTACACCCTGTACACCTTGTCCTAAAATACAAAAAGAAAAAAAAAAAAAAAAGGAAGATAAGAAAAAGTTAGATGCATTTCAACATTTGACAAATGCCAGAAATAAAACTGAATTCTGTGGTGAAATGTATGGAAAGCATTATTTGAACAAAATATCAAACAGTGCACCTATAGGAACATAGCATTTAAGCCAAAATGAAACATTTACCTGAATAATAAATATACTCTTTTCAATATAGAAAATAAATTTTAATGAGACAATAGAGCCTTTCAAAATTTGATAATCATTTAGACATGTACAAAATTCGGAAAAGTATGTTACAAATATTAAAATTAAATGATAAAAATATCCATCTCAACATTATGAATAAATGCATAGAATCTACTACATCTGAAGTTGCCTTCTGAATGTGAAGAAGTAAAAATGGAATCGTACTGCCTATTCTATTCCTTTAATTCTGAAACAAAACAAAACCAGAAGAAAAAAAATTTGTCAGTGAATGGGACTAAAACTGTGCATCAGTTGAGAGCTCAGTATTTTAATTCTGTACTACGGTGTTTCATGTATCCCAAGACAGTATTTCAAATGTGGTAATTCTGTTGCACTGTATCTTAGGATCTGTTAGGTTGGATATACAAAAACTATAGTCATGATTCATTCCCTTGTGCAATTTGTGACTGAACAGCTACAGACAAAAGCTTAAAGTTATTTTCTATAGTGCAATTACTTCTATGTACATGAACAACCTAATATTTAAAGTGATCTATTTACTAAAAATCTTGATTGTAGAGTTTTCAAAAACCATATTCCAGGATTTCTTTTGCCTCAAATCAAAGTTAAAATGAAATAGGTTAATGACAGTTTTGATGTTGAGTCACATTTTTATGTTATTTTCCTGTAGCAGATTCTATTATACTATCCAACACTGAAGCCTGGCTACTAACTAACAAATGTGGCAGATTGTAAATTGTGAAATAAGCCAGAAAGTTATATTTTTTGGAACTGTGAAAGAAGAAGAGGTTGTCTTTCACAGTTGCAATTTTCCACCCTTGATATTTTCAGGTAAGAAATGAATGGTCACC
Organism: Ctenomys sociabilis; assembly: GCA_004027165.1. Classification (NCBI taxonomy): domain Eukaryota; kingdom Metazoa; phylum Chordata; class Mammalia; order Rodentia; family Ctenomyidae; genus Ctenomys; species Ctenomys sociabilis. The sequence continues at coordinate 57,283 of PVKA01011217.1, forward strand.
CAACAGAAAATGAATATTATATTTTTCATGCTTCTAAATTGTTACTATTATTTTTCAATCACAGATGAGTTTGTTTGAAATTGTGACACAGATTGGGAAAAAAGCAAGTTTAAAGAAATATTTTAGGTCACTTTTAGAGCCCAAATTGATTCATTTTCTTAATCTATAATTTTAAAGTAAACAAAAATATTTGGTATGACTTTCCAATAAGTATATATTTTAACTAATAAAAAATGCACCTGAGACTACATGAATTCTACTTTTAATTATTTTAGGAACCCATGTGTCTATTTGTGTTTGAGATAAGATATGCCAGCACTAAAGAGCAAAACAGCATGGTATATTGGAAGCACAAAAGACCGACAGTGGAAAACTTATCACGAACTCTGCAATCCTGTGCATTTCTTTAACCTCTGAGGGTATCACTTTCTGTACCTAGACAAGAGCCGAAGAATTGCTAAATTTTTTACAAATTATTCTTGTAGGAGAGTAAAACCTCTTAATGATAAGTGAACGAAACAACTACCATGGGAATATCAATTAACTTTCACTTGATTTTGTAGTGTTTGCTTGTTGTATGATACACTAGGCAAGGACATGGGTTCTGTGACTATTGCATTTAGATCAGAATTCTTGTTCCATTAAAAACTAGTGATCTTTTCAAACAAAGCAGTTCAACAGGAATAATTTTAAAAGTTGGTTGTCTGTGCCTTACTTCATAGTTACCATTATGTAAATATAAAACTTGAGCCTATTTTCTTTGATCTGGGTAATAAATTTCCTTAAGTTTGAAAATATACCCAGAAATGAGCTTAAATCTATAAACTATATATAAAATATAGCACAAAATATATCACCAGAAAGTAAAAGTACTGTACATCTCTCTAAGTTTGAGTCATTTATTACTTCAAGTTCAATACTTACCAATGTAAAAAATTCCAAAACCCATAATGACCTAGAAATGTACTTTACATTGTTTTCTATAGTCACTTGCCAAATTTCCCACAAACACTCAGTGATTAAGTCTTCTAAATAACACAGCACTTTTGGGTGTATAAAATATATGTTTAAAACTGGCAACTTTGTCTGAACACCTTAAATCTGTCTTCTTTTCTTGCTTTCTTTCCTAACCTGAATCTGACTGCAGTGCACATGAAAGAAATTACAAAGGCTTCTCAGCCCCTGCGACTCGGGTTCCTTTCACACCGCAGCATTTGTCATTGCCAAAACAGCAGAGTTTAATTAAGTGTTGTGAGCAGCCTAGTGAGAAACACACTTTAAATGAAACCTCCGAACATGCAGCTATGGGTTCTCTACCTCCTGAACAATCAGCAGGGTGTTAGGCATACATTCTGTCTCTCAAGGGAAACGCAGTTCCACGCACCTCTAGAAATTCATAAATGATTTTTCTTTCTCAGAACTACAGCTCCTTAAAGCATATTTAATTATTTCTAAGTTTTAAACACCTATAGATGAAAGCAATAGTTAATACGCTACTACCAAACATTTTATTTGCTCTTGTTATATTAATGGTATCTAGAAAATATGCTATCGTTTTAGGTTCAACAAAATTACATGGCAAAATATCCCTTCATGCAGCAAGCAATTGTTCATATAATGAAATAAATTATCTTAACACTTCAGTAGTAATGGATGGATGAAAGAATACCAGCATTTTAATTTTCAAAATATTTGTGCAATTATACCTTACAAGAGACACTTAAATCAATGATGCAAATGTTGGGAGTTAAGAAACAAACTGACAGTATAGAAGGGTAGCTGGTAGCTTCCTTACATGATAGCAAGATGATAATGTAAGGGGCCTGCCCATGATAGTTAAATTCTGGCCTAGTGTTTGAGTAAAAAGAAAATCATAACTTCTTAAATTAAATTTTGATGTATTCCCTTTCACTTACACTTTCAAATTTAAAAATTTTTGCTTAAAATAAAGGGTGACTATCATATGCTTTTTAAATCTCCATTGGCCAAATACAGTCTCATGAAATAATTCAGATGATTTTTTCTTAACTGAGCAGTGCCTATCAGTGGAAATGAATAGTCAGATAGATGACTATATCCATAAAATATTCTTGACTGGCTCAACAGCACCCCAGGGCAATTTCACACTCTGAAGGACATTATCAACACAGGTCTGCGCTACAAAGATGCAGAAAAGATAATCTGTCATTCACAATAATGGTAGAATACATGGTTATCTGTTGTATTAATATGGCATCTTCTGTAAGTTAGTTTTCACACTTGGAACATTTCAATAAAGTTGGTTCTGCTAAAAGCTTTCCATTAATTTGGAAGGTTTGTCTACAACTCTTGAAGAAGAAAAAAGAAAGAAAAAGGGAAACACTATCTTCCATGAAATTGTTCTTAACTATATTTTATGTACATTTTTCTGAAGTCTCTGACAATATAATTATATTTGGGTTTTCATTCTGTTTTAAAGTAGACAAAATGGATTTCAACGATTGCATTTAAAAATACTGAAGGAACGCATATGCAGAAATACTTACCTAAAACTAGGTTAAAATCTAAACTACTGCATAATTACACAAAGAGTTTGTCCTAGAGACTGTCAGTTGACTTAATTTAATGCATCTGAATAAATTGTGTTTGCTAGTGTAAATAAGTAGGTTTGTATAGCTTTTGAAGCATAGTTCAGAGAAAATATATAAAAATTGGATGATTTTCAGAGTATTTCTGGACACTGAGACAGATGTGCTGTCAGTGGTACAAGGGTAAGTGTCTGGGTGTTAAAGTAAGGGATAGCAATAAAAGGAAGCATTCATGTTTCCCTATTCGTGGGTCACATTTCATAGCTCTCCCGACTCCCTCTGCATGGAGTCGCCTCAAGTGGTGACTTATATTTTCTGCCCCTGAATTCTTTCCTTTACATTCTCTGTGCCTTTCAGATACTCTGTTCCTTTTCCAGGAAGTTTACTCTTACACCATTGAGAACAGCAATGAAGGATCATTCAGCCAAAAAAAACAAGTAATTGAGTTGGAGTATGAAGAATATAAATAGCTAAATAAGAATAGGATTAATTTAGGAAAGCTGTAGGTAATTCTTCTAATGGATAATAATTTACACTTGAAAATATTTCTCTTTCACATTCTATTTTTTTTTATTTGCTGGATTTATACAGTTGACAAGTTCACCAGTGTGGGAAGGACTTGTTTTAATAAGCATCCTCTTTAGAAATGAAAATTCTGCTGGATTTAGTGGAACATGCCCATAAGCCCTAGCTTTTGGGAGGATGAAGTAGGAGGTTCTTAGAGAGTTTGAGATCTGCCTGAATAACATAATGAGGGTCTGTCTCACAAAACAAAAAAAATGAATAAAAAAGTAGTAAAAATGAAAATATCTTACTGTAGGTTTTTTGATTCTCTAAACTTAATATGAAGAGATTCAGTTAAACTTTATTCAGTTAACCTCTTATTTTGTACATTTTGCTCTTAGAAGAAGAGGTTTGGTTGAAGAAAAAAAACATAGCCTCCAACCCTAAAGATTATAATTATTTATTCAAAAAAATTTATAAAAGAGGGATAAGGTTTATTTTTTTGTTTTTCCTAGTATTGTGCCTCACCACTGGGCACAATGGTGAGGCACAATACTAGATTTTCTGGGTTTAAGATCTAGCTCTATCACATTCTCATTGCATAAAAGTAGACACATTAGTTACAATTAATTAGCAAGTTTTATGTAAAATTGAACATTGAATGAATTAATAAGTTCAAAATCTTTGGCACATAAACTTTCAAAAAATGGTAACTAGTTCTAGTCTATCTGGTTGCTGAGCAAATTACCAGGTAATTGTTCATTTACATCCTTAGGTCAAATGAATTAAAAAATAATAATGAATAATCAATTGAGTCAATTCCCAGCCTAGCTCTCAACACAAAACCAACATTCCATGGTGAAGTCTACCCATGGATTCATTCAGCAAGTTCTTCAGTCAGCCTAATACCTGAATTTATTGTCTCTTCCTTTCCACTTCTGTCTTAATGCCATCTCTTGTCTGTTTGCTTTGTTCATTCTTTTGATAATAACACTCAGTTCAAAAGTTAAATTGACCATAAAATTAGAATAAGCTGCAAAAGAAGCATAACAATTTGATGGATTTAGAAATGATAGATTTTACAAGATTAGAATCATTCGGAGCTTTACAAAGAAAATGTTGGGCCAGAAAGATAGCTCAGCAGTCTAAAGTGTCTGCTTAGGCAAGGTAAGGGATAGCAGTTCTGTTCCCTGCACCTCATGCCACACCAGCTCCACCCCTAGGGCGAGCTGAGCTGGCAAAAGAAAGAGAGTGAGAGACAGAGAGAGAGAGAGAGAGA
>PVKA01011218.1:0-61706 GCA_004027165.1 Ctenomys sociabilis
AAGAGAGAGAGACAGAACAGGCATCACGCTCATTCCGGTACAAGCACAGTAACTTGCTGCACTTCTGCTTGTGGTGGGCACTGAACAGTGTACAACAAAGGGATTTGATTCCACCTTCCTCAAAGTGTTGTGCCATCATAGTCTAGAACTGAGTCTCATCACTTAATTTTCTTTCCTCATGCTATCTTTTTAAAAAATTATTTTGTGAGGTATTGAACAGTGTTTAAAAAAGTCAAATCTGGACTCCAGTCTCAGAAAAATTCCATTGGATACCAAATCTGTGTTCAGTATTAATGTTGAAAGCTGTTGATGGGGTTTCCTGCCTGTGGGACTTTTAACTAAGTATGGCCTTGTCGTGTCCCTTAAGGCATAGGAGGAAGTTTATTCTAGGTCTCTAAGGCGGTCAGTCGTTTAGGAGAAAATAGCTGACCATCAAGACAGGCAGAAGATGTTGGCTTATGAGATGCACCTGGCTCCTCAAAGGTTGCTTCTGACTTTCTCTAAGACACCATCTGCTGTTTTGCTGGCCTTTTGGGCTCGCACAGAATCCTGAGCTGGAGTCTCTGGAGCAGCTAGCCTCTCATCAACAAAGGCAGGAGCAGAAAGCCAGCTGGGGTTCCAGGTCTACTCTCCCTGTGCAGCCTAGGGTGGGGATGAAATGAGATGAGCACATGGTAATTCCATGCTAAAATCTAAGCATCCTGGGCTGAAACAAACAGGCTGCAAACTTGGATGCTGCACCTACAGTTTCTAAAAGATTCCAGCGATCTTGCTAAGCTCACAGCTTCAGATCCATTCTCTTAACTAAGGTCCTGATTCTCAGATTTTGCTCAGTGTTTCTTCTAATGGAGACACAAGGGTTACTGATGATTCCATTGGCCCAACTCATGATAAGAACCTACTACTGAACAGAAATTCAGCAAGGAGGCAAGTGAACCCCACCTCAAGTAGACAGAGAAGAGCAAATTCTCTCCAATATCCAATGAAGTGGACAAAACTTGCTTGTAGCCACATACTATGGCAAATACACTATAAATGACAGGGTCACTTCTGGCAAAACTCCAGGCAGGAGTCTGTCTAGCAACTGATTGTGAGGCTGAAAATCATAATTTAAGAAATCCTAGCATCTGTGGCAATCTGTCAGCCTGTCTAGATCTACTGGCTGGTGTTATCAGGGCTCAGGAGCTGACATTTAGTTTGGCAGGTGATGCTTCAGTCTGCACTGTTTCCCTTTAGCTCCATGACTGGATGTCTAGCTGTGAGTCTTCCTTGGATGCCTGCACAGGAGGACGTCTCGCAGTGCAGCATGTCCCCAGGTGAGCACTGTGCTTCTACTTCCAGGCTCTCAGAAACTGGTACCAGATTTTCATGGAAGTCCAAAGCCACAACCCCATCCCTTTTAGTTTTATAGAACCACTATGGAGGTTAGTTTTATTCAATATTTAAGTTTTACAACCTGTTCCCTCTGTAATCCCCTCCTGAGCGTTACCATCCCCCCCCCCATGGTGCTTTGAGCTAATCAAAATGGAGAATATGAGTTATTTCTCTTTACCTATAGGAGATCCATTCTAAGATGCCTAAGGGAGGCCTGAAATTGTGGGTAGTACTGGCTTTCAGATATACTGTTTTATTCTGCACATGCAGGCTTATCTGCAAGTTTAATTTATACATTAGGTTGAGAAGAGACTAACAACAATGACTAATAATATAATAGGACAATTATAACAATACACTGTAATAAAAATTATGTGAACATAGTCTTTCACTCAAAATCCCTTATTCTTCAGTTCTCATGATATGAGTTTTTTGGTTATTTTTAACAAGATAAAGGACTTCTGTGTTTTTAATGAAAGGAAATACCTTACAGCATCTCTTCACCATATCTGCATTGCACGTTACTGCTCTGGTGTCCTAGGGCCACTCCTAAGTAAACAGGGTTACTTGGACATAAGCATTATGGTCCTGTGAACACTGATCTGATAACAGCTGCGTGAGTGAGTAAGGGTCAGCTAATGTATACAGCATGGATCCAAAGGAGAAAAGGAGATTTAGGTCCTTAGAGAGGGGGCACAAGATGTCCTCATACTACTTAGAGTGGTGTGCAATTGAAACTCACCAATTGCTTATTCCTAGACTTTTCCATTTAACGGTTTTGGATTACTGTTGACTTTCAGCAGCTGCACATGGGGAAAGAAATCACAGGCAAAGCAGAGCCCATTCCATCCTAGATGGGCCTCATCCCATCAGAGGATGCCTTAAGAGATGGTGAAGTCGATAAGATATGACCTGCTGTTTTGGAAGGCAGCAGATGACTGTACCATGACAGGCTTGCATGCAACACCTGAGAAGGAACTATGGACAGCTCCTGAGCTCCCTGGTTGGTGGCCCACAGCTAGTGACACACCAGCAGTGATAACAACCTGGGATGAGCTTGGACTCAGACCCTGAGCTCTGGATGAGTGGCACAACGTAGCCAACACATGGCCTGAGACTTTGCACTTGATCTTAACCAAAAGGCCAAGAAGCAATGATAGACAGCAACTTTGTGACCTCTTAGACAGAGGACCCACCCAAGCAATGCTAAGTACTTTGCCAACAGAATCTTAAGTGCATGGCAGCCTGGCAGCAGAAAGATGTAACAACAGAAAATAATGTGTCGTAGTTCTCCAAGTCTCACATTACCCTATTCTTCCTGCTATTATAAACAGCAATGTTAGATAGAAACTAACAGGCAATCAGAGAAGGGCCAGGCCCTCGAAGGAATCATGCAGAAGATGACACATATCAGAAATGTGACTGAAGATGAAATAGAAGGCAGCCCGCCCTGCAAGGCTCCCCAGAAACAGACAGCAGATTGAGACTACACTATAAACATGATTGCTCATTCCAGAGAATCTAGATATGGTGTCAGGTGCATAGGTGGGTGACCAGAATGCCCCAGTCCAGACTTCTCTCCATTCTCTGAAGTGCCTTTGATCTATCTATGTCAGAAGTTATAAATAAGCTGATGTCAGTGATGCCCACCACCTACCCTCGGTGTGTGCCTCACTTCTTTGTTGGTTCTGTATTAGCTAAGCTACCATATCTGTAACTCCTTAAATTGGCCTCCACTTCTCCCAGAGTGGTCTGAGAAGTGGACGTTTTCACATACAACCCCCCCAGACAACTTCAGCAGCAACCCACTTTGGGGCCCCCTCATGTCTCTCAGGAGCTTTATCTCAATTAACTTTTCCTCGACTTGAGTGCCCTTATTCTCAGATCTACTCTGCAGTTATCGAGGGACACAGCTCAGTGCACCTGATGTCTAACAGAGGGAGATTCTTCCTTGTGGCGCTGCCTCGCCAGCTCTACCTGCTGTCTCTCTCTCCCTTATTCCTCGCACACACTTTAGGACATGGCCGCGCCTCACTGGCTGGTGCTAGAGGGAGCTCATCTCCAGGATGGACACATAGGCCCCCCAGCAGAGTGGGTGTCATTCCATTTCTCAGCAGAGTGCTCTTTGCTCAGGATCACTGAGTTTACGAAAATCCATTGAGATATTCGCTGGGTCATACATTGTTGGTTGTGCACATCAGAGCCATTAAAATGCTTACTTAGTGTTAATTTTGCACAATCATATTTAATGGCATGACAAAATTTTTCCAGTTTAATATTTATGTGGACAAAATCCAAGTCAAAATTACTTGGATTGAGGGACTAGGAAGAATAGAAAATAAGACTTAAAGCATATTAATAGCAATTACCTGAAGGACATGAAAATTGTTCACTATGAGAAAATGTTTAATTACTTATTGCATATCATATATGTATTATGTGATAGACATTATGTATACATTGCATATATAATGCATGTATGTTTAATATATATGATGTAATATATAATGTATGCAGTATGATCATAATATATGGGAAATGTTTACTTTAAAAGCTTGTTATTGTATGATACATTAATAGAAATCCCCCTCAAAATGCTAAAAATACTCTCATTAGAACACACTTTTACCATTATTCACAGAAATATGCCTTTTATTGTAGTATTTTTTTAATGTAAACATTCACTATAAGGTTTAGTCACTCCTTACATATCCTTTCTGTGACTCATTTTTGTTTAGTGACACAAATATTCTCCAGGTTTTAAAAAAGGTGTAGTTTTCCAGATGTAGGAAAGAAATCTAATAAAATGCCGACATACAGCTAGGGGTTTTAAATCTTTTGATGGAGTAAAGCTGGAGAGAAGAGAACTCCTAATCCTTTAAAAAAAAAAAACAAAAAAACCACCGCACCCACTGGATGCTCAAACCTGGAAATGGTCCAGGGACCAGACAGGTTGTTTTTGACTTAAAACAATATAACATTATTCTGGAATTAGAGTCCACACATAATGCAGGGTGGGGGAAAGATTTGTTATTAGAAGAATAGAAAAAAAAAACATGGTTTATAGATGATTTGTCTACTACAAAAATGTAAAGTCACTTAACAGTGACAGGGTTTGAGCTGACAGAGTATGATATAAAACAAAAATAAACACACCAAATCAATAGCTGTCTTATACATCAGAAGGAATCTGTTAAAAAATATGAGGGGGAAAAGAGCCCATTTACCACAGCAGAAAAACTATAAAAACACATTAAAATGTCTTTCAGGGGATCAAGGCACTTCGGCCCATTAGGATTCACATTTCAGCTCATTAGATTCAAATCCATGTGTTGGGCTGAAATGTAAATTCTAATGGGCTGAATTGCCTCAATCTCCTGAAAGACTGAGCTATAAAAGGCTCAAGTGAACAACTTCTGACATTGCCAGTCCTATGAGTAACCCACTACCATTATGGACTACTTAACTATATTGGATTATTTTGCTGAATTTATGCACTTACAATATTTAAATGGCAGGGGAATACCCATCTCTGACAAAACCAAATGAAAAAGGGAGACATAAATGAAGGACCATTTTGTATCTGTGTATGCAAAATAGGATATATATACAGCTACTTTCTCCTAATTCTGTGAGAGGAGAGATTTATACTAATAGTGTTTGGACAGGATCTCATGTCTGCATCTTGTACTATGAATAACTACTACAAAGGCAACAATATGCAATGTACTAATTATTGAAACTGTCCTACTAATCAATTTTGAAACTGTCTCATTGCTATTTGTTTCTCAATAAAATTAATTAAAAAATCCATGAGGATTTGGTGGTGATTGATGTCGGAAAGACAAGATCTCTTTGTCTAGTGGCCTATTTTGTGTGTGTTTGGTCAGGCGTCTGTTTCCCCAGCAGAGATCCACAGTATTCATGGACAGCTATATCAGACTGCCAGGGCAAACAGTCATGCCAAAGGTTTCCAGGTAGCCAAAGCTCTTTGACTCAGCTCTTCATGATTTATGAAAACCATTTCCACATCAAAAACAGTATACTTCTGGTTCTATACATACACAACAGAAATGTTCCCCTTTTAACCATTTATTTTTATTTATGGTCTCTGCATGTTTAAAAGGTTTTTTTTTTTTTTTTTTTTTTTTTTTTGGTTTTTAAATCTATTACCACTGTTTGTTTCATAATATTTATACTTCCAAACTCTGATAGCCTAGAATCAGAGTAATTGAGAGGTGGAGTGGGAACGGTTGGCCTTATCAATAGTGAAAGAGGATAGCATGTGATTGTGTTTCCATCGGTGAGTTTGTGGCCTGAGATCGGATGCACCTCTTGAAGCACAAGCTGACTACTACACTTGGTCTTAGCCAAAAGGGCAAGAAGCGATTGAGCTGCCTGCACCAGGGAGGCAAGCGGAGGTCAGCCTGAGTGGCCAGGCCATGGTCTGAATCATTTCCTCCGAGCCCTGATGATATCCTTTTAGAAGATAAATCGGACGAAGTAATGTTCACTTCAGCAACCGCAGTGGGGCCAGGGTGCAGCGCTTCTCCTTCTCTCCTAGAGTGGGAATAAAAAATTCCTCCCTGAAGGGCCTAAGGATTAGTCACTGGAGACTAGAGCATTCATCAGACTTCTCTGAGAACTGGAGAAATCACTTTTTTAAAATATTACTGTGCAGCCGACTTCTGGCCTTGCTTTCTAATTTCCCTCGAGTCGTTCTTTCTCCCCTTTGGTAAATGTCAGTGGGAAAACAGGAAAAAATCTTCATATAAAACACAGTGGGTACATGTACTCAATATTTTAAAAAAGTGAATTAGTAAGGAAAGGGCAAATTGAACTACTCTGCCACCATCTTAACCTGGGAGTAATTTCATTCTTGTTACCTGTTGCGTACGTTTGAATCTGGGCTCCATCTGCTAGAATGCACTCAGTTATTAGGAGGAGAAAATGAACTTGTGCAGCAGACCTGAACAATGCATAGAAAGGCCAGGGGCCAGGTTGATGTCTATTCGATGGGAGGGACTTAAGTTGGGGTCACCATCTCTGTGAATTGGACCTTGGCTTGCAAGCCAGGGCCTTGAGTTCCTCCCACTACCGAGACCAGGACCAAAGCCATGTGGCAAGAAGTGCCCAAGGGTAGGAGTGACCACTGGGGACAGGAAGGACAAAGGATGGGCATGGGTTTCACCTTGATATGTCCTATTTGAGCACTTAAGAAACAATTTGAAGTTAGATGAACAAATGCTAATGCTCTGTTGCACGGTGAAGTAATGATAGCTCACAGTGTTGGATATTTTCAAAAGAACTACAATAGAGGAGCTCGAGATTTGCCAATGCGAAGAAATGATGATGGTTTAAGGGGATAGAAATGATAATCGTGCTGATTTCAGCACTGCACATGTAATCAATCATGTAGGTGTGTTGATTGATCACCCTGTACCCTTAGGCATGTACAATTACTATGTCACAAGAAAAAATATTTTAAAAATATTTTTAAAAAATTTAAAAAAACAAAATAGGAAATAGAAAACAAAAAGCACTCTAAAACATAAATAGCAGAATGGTAGGATCTGTTCATCTGGATTATTTATTTATTGTGTTTCTATTTGTCTATATATTTGAAATGATTCATAACTAAAGAATATTTTTAGGATTAAAAAGAAAAAGAATGATGAAATATCAGCAGTGGTTCTTTCTGAGTAGAATTGCTCTTTCATTCTTTCCTAATTATTGCCATCTTCCAAAATTGTTATATTTTTGTTACTTTTATAACCAGGAAACAAACAAACAAACTGTATTTTAAAAGTCATAACTAATCAACGGAGATAAATAGGAATTTATTAAGAAGGAACATGGATCAAGACTGATGCTAAAGGGCCTGGGGAGATGGCTCAGTGGAATAAGCACTTCCCTGGCAAGCACGAGGGCCTAAGTTCAATCCCCAGTTCCACCAAAAAAAAAAAAAAAAAAAGAAAGGATGCTAGGACCGGCAACATGGCGCAATGGACTAAGTGCCTGCTTAGGCAAGCCCGGGGACGGGGGTTCAATCCCTCGCAGCATATGCTGCACCAGCTGGTGGCTGAGACTGGGAGTGATGGTGCATGCCTGTAATCCCAGTGCTGGGGAGGCTGAGACAGGAGGATCGCTATGAGTCTGATCTGAGAAGTGAGACCTTGTACCAAATACATAACACTTAGATAGATAGATAGATAGATAGATGATAGATAGATAGATAGATAGATAGATAGATAGATAGATAGACAGATTTTAAAAAGAATGATGCTGATAAAATAACAAATAAAAAAAATGACAAAGCATACAACGAGGTCCACTCCCACCCATGCATACTGACCTGTCCTGAATTAATGGGCAATCAGATCTTACACTACTGGTGAGAGGTGCACTCCCCACTGAGACTCCCTTTTCCATGCTTTTTATTTCCTGTACCCCAACTACGTGCTCCTTACTCTCAGGGAGCATGTTTCCTGCCCATTTACTTTCTCCTCCTATGCTGCGGATCTGGATCCTTGAACTTATGACAACACACATCTGTAAAAGGAACGATTAAGCCAAAAAAGTAAACAAAATCGCTGGGAGATTTCCAATCCATTTAAAAGAACAAACAGTTTTAATAGCCGTTAGCTCATTAAATGTTGAAGTAAATGTTGTAGCTAATTAAATACAGCCTTATTGGTTCATTTTAGCAAGACAGAGCAGAACATCAATCACAGAGTAAATTTTTAATGAATAAAAGTGATTTTAAAAATTCATGTCTTTGTTAACACTGACTGACCGCTTTTCCCAAGTAGTGTGAATTATCATAAAGCCCCATTTCCTCAGCATGTGGAACCCATAATAATTTTTCAAACACATGCAGGACGTGTCCAGATTTGCATCTACTCTGGGCCTGCGTCCGCTTAATTGGCTGTGACTCTGCACAAATACCCATCTTGATGTCATTGCCTCTTCATCACTCAACACTCGAGAGGCCACTGATGCTGTCACTCTGCTGGGCCACATTCCTTTCCTGCACCTATCCCCTCTTCCCCAGGGTGGCGCAGTCCACGCCTTCTCTGTCCTTATTTCTTCTCTAGTCTCTTCCTCAACTGATGACTCAGACTTTCTAGTTTACTGAAAAACATTACAGCACTAGGTGTGGTAGTGCAAGCCTGTAATCCCAGCACTCTGGCAAGCTGAGACAGGAAGATAACGCATTCCCAGGCCAGCTCAGGGAGATTCTAAAACAAAAATAAGTAAATAAGAGCTGGAATTACAGCTATTGCTAAGCCCCAGGTTCAATCCTCAGCACTGCAAAAAAACTAAAAATCAAAACCAAAACAAAACAACAAAACATCTTCCTAACAAACATCACTACAACAGGAAGAAGAGGATCATTCCACCTCCCATCCACCCGCACTGAAACCAGTGCACTTGCTAGGATATGGATACGCTTTCTAGATTGGAGTGTATCTCTCCAAAGCTTCATGTATCGGAGACTGGTAGTGCAGGCTGGCCTTGAACTCACTTATGTAATCCAGGCTGGCTTCAAGCTCATGGTGATCCTCTTGCCTCCGCCTTCAGAGTGCTGGGATTACAAACATGCAACACCCCCCCCCCCAAGAATCTTTTCAGAGGTGGAGCTCAGTGGAAGGTGCTCAGGTCACTGGGACGCCACCCATGGGAGACTCATGGAGGTCAGTTCTTATGACAGTAAACTGATAAAGAAAAGCAACATTCACCCCTCTCTACACTTAGACCTCCTGTCTTGCACACAATCACTCCCTCTTACCTTGTGTTATGGCTTCTGTCTGGATGGCTCCACAAGGCCTCATGTAATCATGGGACAGGGTTTTTCTGAGTTGGCCAAACCTAGAGTTTTTGACTTCTTTGTTATCTTAGTGCTGGGGTTGATGGTGTGAGTACTACAACCTCTAGGGCAGGTATCCTGAAGACAATACACAGAAAAGAAAGAGACTTGCTCTTTCTATACTTTTGTTGTTTTTACTGCCTTCTGCCGCCATCACCTGCTGCCCTATACCATACCACCCTGCCTCGGAGCCAGTTGATGATGGACTGAAACTGCCACAAACTGTGAGATTAAATAAACCTTCCTCTCTGCTTTGCGTATCGGGCATTTTGATGCAGCAATGAGAGAAAAGTAACTAAGGCATCTTGTCTACCCCCTACCATCATGGCATTTGCCATGAGACCAAATAGAAGGTCTATCTGATCTTAAAGGTTCAGCCTCCAAAACAATGAATTAAAAAAAAAAAAAAACCCTCTTCTTTATAAAGTGTCAGCATCAGGCATTGTGTTAGAGCACAGAAAATTGCTGTCCTTGCACCCAGCTTCACCTTCTCTGCCCCTTGCTAGAGCTACTCTTTTCTCTGTACTGTAACTCAGCTCCCTTCATTTCTTCAGGCTCCTTTTGTCTTTGCTACATCATCAATTTTCCTCCGTCCTGGATCTTCCCATCAGTATATAAATGAACTGTCATCTTTCTCCCACTACAAGAACAAACACTAAAACCTGTTTTCACCAAATTTCCCTTCCAGCCACCACCCTACTTCTTCTCTTTCATTTACAGAAAAATTTTCCCCCAGAGTACACTACGACAAATCATCTCCAAAGCCTCTCGTCCCGTTCTCTTGTCCACTCACTCCACACCATATGCTAATGATCTTTCCAGGGTCACCAGTGGCTACCATACTGCTAAGAACAGTGGCTAATTTCTCCCTTGACTTCTCAGTTTGGTGGTCATCCATTATAACTTACTACAATGCAAATTTAATCATGGAAAGGGGCATCATTAAAAAGTGCACCAGAATAGCAGGTATCATCAGAAATGGTCCTTTCTGAAAAATCATGAAGGACACTCAGTGATCCAACCTTTGAGAGCTTTAACACCTTGAAATCCTTCCCTCATACATGTTCTGGGACAATCGCACTCTTGAATTCACTCTTGACACCCCCCACCCCCCATCTGCATCTCTTTGTCATCCAGAGCTCAAAGTGCCCAGCGGGCTCCTTGGAACCAACCCTTCTCTTCCCTCCTGACCTTCACTTCCTGTATGATCTCATCTAGTCTCTGGCGAAAGTGCAGGTAATAGGCGGAAGTACATCCCTGGCCTGGACCATTCCTCTAAACTCCACACACAGGCACCCCGCTATCTTTTAACTTGACCATTGTCAAGGCAAACAGGTGTTGTTCTTAGCCAGCTCCACTGTGCACACCTAGTTTTTCTCACCAATGTGCTTGTTTCATAGTCTGGCTCATCTCAGTGAACGGTAAGCCCATTCCTTTCACTCCTCATACTGAAATCCTTAACGCAGCTTGCTTCAGCCCCAAATCTCCTCTCTTACACCTTACAAGTTAGCATCATCTCCTATTTCTCTGTTAAAAGATACGACTGATGTGCAACAGCTGGAAGGATTGTTGATGTGCATTCTAATTGTATCGCTGTGCTCCAAACCCGCTAGTGGCTTGGGGTCCCCTCTGGACAGTTCCTGAGGACCTTCCTGTGGCAGGCTCCACGACACTGGTGACCTCCCCACCTTTCACCTCTGACTCCTCCTCCTGCCCTCCCATATGGCCTCGCTGCTGGGGGGCCCCTTCAGGCTCTGCTCCTCCTCAGGGCATCTGTATCATCTGTCCCTTCTGGGATACTCCTCTCTCTGATTTCCAATCATTAACTCTCCCCTTTTTTCATGTATTTTCTCAAATGTTATAGTCTCAGAAATACTTAAATGGCTATTCACCCCTGTGCCAGGATGGCCTGTAGTACTGCTGAGCTTTACTTTCACCACAGTGTATTTTTATCTTCGGCCATAGCCTAGGCCAACACAGTCTAACACAGCTGTTTGCCATTATAGAAACCCTGGCTCTGCACCATGCAAGCTGGTACCCACAGCTACATGAGATATTAGATAGTTGAAAGCAGCTAGTGCAGCTTCAGCATAGAATGTTTAACTATAATTAATTTAAGTTCAGTTTAGTCATATGTGGCTTGTGGTTTCTGTTTTGGATGCAGTAAGTCTGTAATTTATTTAACATTCTACTAGTTTATTCAGAAGGTGGTTGTCTATAATTATGATCTTTCCAAATTTAATACTCCCAATTGTCTTATCCCTCTTACCAAATGTAAAGTTCATGAGGGCAGATTTTTTTTTCCTGTGCCAAATACGTAATAGATATTCAATAAACACTTGCTGAATGGATGCAATTATCTCAGGTTTATCATTTTAAGATCAGCAGTTTGTTTTTAGTTAAATGTTTCAAGAACTTGCTCCCAGCTCTATAATATGCCCTCATCTTAAATTAGTACCAGAATCTATCATTTCTTTGCAGTTTCAATGTCACTTTTAGATACATAAATTATGCTGCAAAAATTGTGTCCTCTGAGGTCATTAATGTCAGCCTTCATTAACTGTACAAGGTTGCTGAGTTTTTATAATCTACTAACTGACTATTTATCATTAAGTTTTTCCTCCAGCTGTGTCTACTATGTTCCTTATTTACTTTTTCAGAAGAAATAAACTCGATAAAATTTGAGCGCATTTTTGTTTTCCCACTGAGTGAAGCATAGAATTCTTGTGACAACTAGGGTTGGGGACACATTCACCATGTGTCCAGAGAGGTTAAATGCCTGAACATAGAATCTTTGAGAAAGAAAGCTCTGTAGTAATGCCAAAGACAGAATTATGGTTTGGAACATGGAAATCAAAAGTTTGAATTAAAGCCCACAGTCTTTCGCCTGAATCAATATTTTCTCATTAACCCCCAGTTCTTCTAAAACAAAATGTAGTCTAGGATTCATCCATTAAAAACTACCTGGGATCCACACTCAAAATGAGCACTCTCAGGTTCCCTGTGGACCTTGATCACAGTGTTGAAGGGCAGGGCCTAGAAAGCCACAGTTTTAATACCCAGCAGGGCTGAAGATGTGCTGTGTTAAGCTTAGGGACCAGAAGTATAATACAGGAGCCCTTGCAAATACCCAAACCTGCAGATACCTCAGTTTCTTACATAAAGTGTGTAGCATTTGCCTATAAACCTGGCCCACATGCTTCAAATCAACACCACATTACTTCTGATATGTAATGTAGTGTAAATGCTATGTAAAAAGTTTTACTATATTGTTGATGGAATGACAAAGGGAGAAGTTTGTTTTGTGTTCAATACAAATGTATTTTCTACCTGTGGTTATTTAAACAGATAAATACAAAACCCACAGATACAGGAAGCCACCTATACTATCTGAGTTTTTATTCTTCTTTTACTACTCTTTCTCTTAATTGGCTATACAAATGAATTGGATTCCCATTGGCAGATTTGCCCATTCATGTAACATGCTTTGCCCACTCTCAACACCCCTGTTCCTTTGCACCACCCACCTGATGACTTTCACATTTCTTTAGGGAGCATTTCAGTATGTCTTATTCCACAGAGAAAAAAATGAGATTTTTTATTTGCTCCTACATGATAAACTTGTAACAACTGTTGTGTCGTAAACCAAATGAGGAATTCCATCCCTGATATATGTGTTCAACTAATCTGAGTTACACTATAAGTAGAGAGGTGATCGATAAGAAAAGTGCTTCAGGAACAGATTATAGGTCAAGAAATATTTCTACATCCTTTCATTGCTGCCTGAGAGCAGAGAGGGAGAGAGAGAGCTATGCATCAAGTATTAAGACCTGAGAGAATATCATTGCCGTCAGAACCAATAACAGAAAATCTGAAAGGTGATTATTCTGGGAGATAAATGAGGTCACTTGCAGCAAAAGCTAATGCATACTTGCTGCAGCAAGGTTTGCATTCTCCAGCTTGGGCTGCAGAGCACAGAATGTCTTTGTGATTTAAAGCCATCATTGATGTATGGACAGGGTCTGCCTTGAGTATCGGTGCTGTACATGGTTACCACTCACTGCAGTCCTCAGGTCTGGTACACAAGAGAACAGATGTCTTCTCTAGGGCTCCTTGGGGCCACTTCCAGGAAGGAAAGATCCTGCCAAGGGTTTTAGTTTCCACTGCAATTTCTGAGACTTTGGAAAGTGAAAGGCAAAGGCAAGGGGAATAACAGTACCACAGGGAGTCCAAGATCACAAAGGTTTAGAGTATGGATATAGGAGAGCTGTATTTGGGATGCTGATTGGTAAAATTGACTGCCTGGAAATCCTGAGTACAGGTGTGCCTGTGGATGGGACACTCAAGGAGCTGTGTAGGAGTCCAGGTTAACTCAGAATGGGATTATCCACTCCAAGTTGTGGGTCCAATGAAAGTTAGCCACAGGACCCTAGGAATGAGTTTACAAGGAAACTAAATGCCCAGTGAGGAGATGCCTTGGGTGACTTCTGGGAAGATGGTGAAGTGGCAAACAGCAGAGGAACAGCCTCTTTCAGATTTAATGTGAGGAAAAGAAGAAGGAGGAGGAGGAGGAAAAGAAGGAGGACGAGAAAGGAGGAGGAAGAGAAACGAAGAAGAGGAAATGGAAGAAGAAGAAGAAGAAGAAGAAGAAGAAGAAGAAGAAGAAGAAGATGACGATGATGATGATGACAAGGATCAGCGTCAGAAATGAAGCCACAAAGAGAGTGAAGAACAATGAAGAGGAGGGACATAGCAAGCAGTGATTTATCCTTGAACCCAGGTGCTTGGTGTGGATGGTGTGGATGTGATGGTTTGAACCCGTAGATGCACTGCGACAGTTGGTGACCCTAGGGAGCTCCATGAGAAATGCATCGGTGGCGTGCATAATGTGGATGCAGCGTAACGCAGTGGCTGTTGAGTTCCTCAGATTCAGATGTCCCTCAAGAGAGGGAGACAGGCTGGCCTCTGCATTTTGGAGACAGGACAACTGAGCTTGGAGCTTGGGTCAGCTGCAGGCTGGCTCCATCTAGGGGCTTCAAGTGCCAGGGTGAGGCAAAATTAAGTTCCTATCAGCATGGAGCTGAGGTGAAGCCTGGAGGAGGCACAGCAAGTGCTGCAGACTGAACAAATCTGGCTGCAGCTTTCATAGTCAGAGAACAGCCTAACTTCCTCGGGACAAAGGCTTGCTGGGATTATCTGCCACAGCGCCATAAATCTACAGCTGGCTTCCGCAAATGCAGAACTGAGCTCTGATGCCCACTCTGTCTACTAATGACAGCAGAGACGTGTCTCAAGGGAAGATTCTATTTCTTTTCTTTTTTACTTCCTTCTGTTTTCTTTTTTCTTGATTGTTCATCCTTTTTATATGTGTGCATATTGTTTCTAGTTTTCTGGTGGTGGTTGTTCATTCCTAGTCTTGTTTATATTTCTTCCTTCTCTCATTCTATCCTGTCTTAACCAGTTTCCTAGAGTTTTTAAGGTCTTCCTTTGTCTTCCAGCCTTTCTGCCAATCTCTTCTTCTTCTTCTTCTATTTCTCTACTTCCCTCCCCAATCTTTTTAAAAGTTTATCCTCTGAGGGTAAAATCACCATATTGCGGGCATATTTACTATATACAATGTCCTGGTTTGCTTTAGATTTTGTTATATAACTACAAATGTAGTTCATATGGTTAAAGGCAGATAATTAATATCCCCTAAAATTTGGAATTTTATAGGTTGCTTGATACTATCATTATTACGATTGCACTACTTCAGCCAAGGTGACCAACCTGTTTCAATCAGTTGTTATTTCTGGTATTCCAGATCGCCTAAGGGTCATAAATAATACTACAGGCCAGTGCCAAAGAACCAAGGGCAGCAACCTCTCATCCTCAATAAATTAAAGAGTTAGGACTTACAACAGACTTAAAACCTAAAAGCCAGACACACCCAGAACACATGACTGAGAAGTGATCATTTTCTAAGGGTTTTAAATAATAGCAATAAAGATACCTGCCATAAACAATTTATATAACCCAGGAATTTAATTTTAATAAAGAAAATAAAAGGTACTTAAGATGCAATGCAAGACTTCCAGATCACCAAAGGCAAACTCAGGGGGCAATGAGGTGAAACTATTTAAAAGCCACTCATCTGTACTCTGAAGTCATAGCAGTAGAAGTAAAAGCAAATGAATGAGGGTCAAGAAAAATCAAATCAGAAGTAATTTCTGAGATAACTACGGAGATAGTGATCATAATGAAAATGGTTAGTGTCTCTGGAGCAGACACAAGTAAAAACATAGAGAAGCCTAGGAAAATGATAGAAACTATGGATGCCTAAAGTAAGAAAGAAGTTGAATACATGAAATGGATTCAAACAGATATCCAGGAGACTAAAACTTCTACTGAAAGTACACAAAACAGAATGAACCAATGCGAGGACAGAATATCAGATATAGAAACCAGAATCACAGTTAGCAGTCATGAAAAGAAGGATATACTAAAAATAGCAAACAAAGGACCATGAAAAATCAAACCAGCTGCTAGATAATGCAAAGAAGAATCTCATAAGATTGATCAGAATCAATGAAACAGTGGGACTTAGCACAAACAATGTAAAAAAATCTGTTCACGGAAATAATGACAGAAATCTTTCCAAATATGGAAAAAGAATTTGATGTAATCAAGGAATATAGAATCCCAATTAGCCATGATAAGACAAAAAAAAAATTTAAACTAAGGTATGTAATAGTCAGGACTCCAAAAATTCAACACAAAGACATTATTAAAAGCTGTTAAACAAAAAGAAACAAATTACCTATAAAGGAAAGCCCATCAAAATCACAGCATACTTCTTAACACAAACCTTCAAGCCAAGGGTAAGAGAACTTGAAGTATTTCAAGTCCTAAAAGAAAATAAACTCCAGCCCAGATTAACAGACCCTGGAAAACTATCTTTCAAAGTTGACAGAAAAATAAGACACTTTTATGTCAAAGGACAGCTGAGGAAATTCATGACCACCAAGGCAATACTTCAAAATGTTCTGAAGGATATTCTAGAAAGAGATAACAATGGTTACAACTTTATGAACCCTAACAAGATGAATCTTCCAGGCAAGGCAAGCAATTAAATTGGGTGGAGGAGAGTCAATAATAGAAAATATCATGGCAAGGATGAATCAATATGTATCAGGTATACCCATCAATACTAATCGTCTCAATTCACCAATTAAAAGAAATAGACTAGCAGAGTAGATCAAGAAGTAACATCCAACAATATGCTGCATCTAAGAAGCACGTATAATTAAAAAAAGATTCAAGACAGAAAGTCAAAGGATGAAGAATAATACTCCATGTGTTAGGAAGACAGAAAAATTCAGGGGTAGCTATTCTTTTTGCAGACAAAGGAGATTTCAAGCCAAGACTGATCAAGGAAAACATAGAAAGTCTCTACACCCATGTAAAGGAAGCACTCCAAGAGGAAGAGATAACAGCCCTAAGTATACATGCACCAAAACCCAGTGTACCCAATTATATAAAACAAATACTAACAGACATGGAAAATCAAATAAGAATTAATATAGTCATAATGGAGACCTCAGTGCCTCACTTTCACAAATAGATAAACTAGACATAAGGTCAACAATGAAATATTAGGACTGAACCAAACTTTTGAACAAATGGACTTAGTAGATATCTACAGAGTGTCCCACCCTACAACATCAGTACATACATTCTTCTCAGCTGCACATGGGATATGCAAATAGTAGTTCAAAATATACAAAATAATAGTTCATAGAACATGCTTAAGTAAACACAAAAGAATTGAAATAATTCCCTACATGTTACCAGACCATAGTGCATTGAAATTGGGTCAATGGCGAAAGAAACCACATCAACTTCATAAACACCTGGATATTAAATAACATCCTACTGAACAATCAATAAATCACAGATGAAATTAAAAACGAAATTAGACAGTTTCTACAACTAAACAGTAATGCCAGTACAATATATCAGAACATAGGGGACATGAGCAAAGCTGCTCCCTCTAAATTTCTATGAGGGAAACTTATAGCAGTGAATGCTCATATCAGAAAAACAGAGCGAGTTCAAATGAACAACCTAATGTTGAACCTCAAGTTTCTAGAAAAAGAACAAGTCAAGTTCAAACCTCACGCGAGGGTAGAAATTATAAAGAGCAGAAATTAATCCAATAGTGCCTAAGAAAACAAACAATTAATAATTTAAACAGCTAATTTCATGAAAGATTAAACAAAACTGAGAAGCCCTTAGCCAACGGCGGTGGTTCATACACTGTGTTTCTGGCTTGTGAAAAGTCAGAGACTTGGCTGGATCAGCTCAGTGACTCCCTGCCCAAGGGCATGGACGACCCTCCCTGTGGCATGGAGGGCCAGCCCTAGAGTGACTCAGCACAAAAAAGATATAAAAGGGAGTTGAGGAAGGGTTCTGCATCATGCCCTCAGAGTGGAAGGAAGGAAGGGCTCTACTTCCTCAGAGGAGCTCGAGACCATGCAGTCAGTGTGCAAGGAAGCGCGAGAGGCAAGGCAGAAGCTGCAGCCGCTGGTCCTCCCTTTGCTTTGCTGTCATCCGCTGCCATGGACTGCTGCCTTCTGCCATGTGCCTTCAGTCCGTACTTCCAATTTCAATGCACTATGGTCTGGTAATATGGACTGAAACCTCCATGAACTGTGAGCTAAATAAACATTTCTTTCTTTAATTTTGGGTGTCGGGTATTTTGACCCAGCAAAGAGAGGAAAGTAACCGAGACAGCAGCCTTATCTTTAAAAAAGCAAAGAAAAGACTCCAATCTATGCAATTAGAAATGAGAAGGTGAAATCAAAACAGATCCTGTAGAGATCTAGAAGATCATCAGGACCTACTAAGAGAACCTGCATTCTAATAAGATGAAAAACATAGAAGAAATGGATGGATTTCTAGATACATATAAATTACCAGAGATGAATCAAGAAGAAATAAAAATTCTACATAAATCAGTATCAATCAGTGAAATTAAAGATGTAATTAAAAACCTAACAACCAAGGAAAACACAGGCCATAACAGATTCCCTGCTAAATTCTACAGGAAACTTAGAGAAGACCTAATGCCACTATTTCTCAAACTCTTCAATGAAACAGAAAGAAAAGTAATATTCTCAGAGTCCTTCTTGGAGCAAGCATTACCCTGATACCAAAGCCAGAGAGGATCTAACCAAAAAAGAGTTCTACAGGCCAATCTCCCTAATCAACACAGACACAAAAACCCTCCATAAGATACTGGCAAACATAATGCACCAAATCATTAACAGGATTTGAACACCATGATGAAGTAGGATTCACTCTAGGGAACTCAATGATGGTTCAACATACACAAACCAATAAATAGTACATACCGTCTTAATAGAGCCAAGGATAAGAATTTTATGATCATCTCAATAGATGCAGATAAGGTGTTTGACACAGTACAATACTCATTCATGATAAAAAAAAAAAAAACTGCAGAAAATTGGAATAGATGGTGTGTATCAGACAACATTGTACCAAATGAACAAAAACTGAAATGTTTTACTCTAAAAACAAGGAAAAACACAAAGATGTCCACTGTCACCCCTTTTATTCAATATAGTTCTGGAAACACTAGTCAGGACAATTAGACAAGAGAAAGAAAGAAAATAAGGCTAAAAAAAGAAGTTAAATTATCATTATTGTCAATGACCTGATATTCTACATAGATGACTCCAAAAACTCCACCAAAAGATTTCTAGCTTTAATGACCAAATTTAGTAGTGAAGTTGGATGTGAAGTCAACACTCAGTTATCAATAGCATTCCTGTACACAAATAACAAACTCATTGAGAAATAATAGAAACAATAGCTTTCACAATAGCATCCAAAAAGCTGAAATCTCTACTATTCAATCTAACAAAGGAAGTAAGCAACTTTTACAGTGAAAACAATATTCTGAAAAAAGAAGGTTGAAGAGTATATCAGAAAATGGACAGGTATCCCTTGTTCTTGGGTAGGAAAAACCAATATAGTCGTTAAAATGCCAATAGCATAAAAAATCAAACTACCCAAATTTAAAGACTTCAATCCAAAAATTGGCACCTGAAATGAATAGACACTTCTTAGAAGAAAACGTAGAAATGGCAAATAAATATATGAAGAAACACTCCACAGCACTGAATACTCGAGAGATGCAACCTAAAACGAGGCTGAGTTTTAGTTTTAGTTTTCCATCTCACCCTGGAAAGAATGACTATTATCAAATAGTGAACTGATAACAAGTATTGGGCAAGGTTGTGGAGAAAAGGAGCCCTTCTCCGCTGTTGATGGGAGTGTAGACTGGGGTACAACCACTGTGGAAATCAGTGTGGAGAACCCTCACAAAAACTAAACTGGAGGTTCTACTTGAGCCAACTATTTCCCACATTGGTATCTTTCCAGAGGTACTGAAAGCATCACGGTACAGTGATGTATGTAGCATCTTGTCCATAGCAACACTCTGATAGCTACATCTTGGAAAAGAAGTACAGCCAAATGCCCCTGAATGGATAAAAAAGATGGAGAGTTTTTTCATACAATGGAGCACTACTCTGCCATAAAGAAAAACTTGTAACATGCACAGCTAAATGGATACACCCCGAGGCCACAATTTTAAATAAAATAAACTGGACACACATGTTTAAGTATTGCAATGTTTTTCTTGAGTATAAAACCAAAAGTATAAATAAAGCCCAAACTAACAATAGACACTGGCAAACAGGAAGAAAATGTTCAAATGAGAAGGGAAAAGAGAGAGGGGGGAGAAGTGAAGGAAAGAAAGGACAAGGAAAAATAGAACAGATGAAAAAATGGAAACAATGCTTGTGTAAATAACTAGAGGAATGGGGGAAAAAAGACAAAAAAATATCATGAACAGGAATACACCATAATGATCATTTCTGTGATCTATACGATCATCATATACACCTAAAATGTACCAATAAAAAATAAATTCAACACAAAGCTCCAAAGCAACAATGACAACAATACCTCAAAAAACAAACAAATAGAAAAACATAGATGCTTTAGGTGCAGAAAGGCCAATCTCATCGGCCTGGGGGAATGTGGTTGTCAGCCAAGTGAGAATTTACTAAATTGTGTTAGAATGGAGCCAGTAATAGAGGGTCCAGGTCACAAGTCACAGTCCCCAGTGACAAACCTCCAGTGGACGTTAAGTGGAGAAGCTAAGTATGGAACCTTGGAGCAGGAAGTGGGGTAGGATAGTGCTTGCCAAGTCCCCTGCTCAGGCATGGGCTGGAGCATCTACCATCAAGGGCTGTGAGGCTGCAGAGTGGCTCAGTCAGGAACTGCCCTGCTCTCTCCTCAGCTGAGAACGAGGCAGGTGCAGGGAGCCCAGCTGGGTTCTTATGCCACACACGGCACAGGCTCCAGTCCAAGAACTCCATATGCCTCTGTCACCGGGAGATGCCATGGGGGGAATGTGGCCTGCTGGCCCTTTTTCTATGACCTGTTCAGCTCACTGTATCAAGGACAGACCAGGATCAGGTGCAAAAGAGTGCCTGACACTGAGCACAGACTCCAGCTGCAGTCAAGAGGGGAGCCTTCTGCACCACCTCCGTGGGAACTTACTCATGAGAAGGGAGGTTTGGACCTCAAAACCACACAATGACTCCCTCTGCTTCTTAGTATGTTAATTTTTGATAGTTAAAAAAGAAAGCAACTAGAATCTTTTTATGAAAAAAAAATCCATCAATGGGCGGATGGGGCTAACTTTTTGGCATTCTTGGTGCTACGTATTATAACCACTGCATGGAACAGATGCAACAATCCTGTTTAGTAAGGGGAAGACTGATATAGGGAGGTAAAGCAAGTAACGTACAGGAAGCCACATAAGATATTTGAGAAGCGCAGTAAAACTTCAATAAAAGCAACTTTTACCATCCAAAGTGTCCCAGTGGGCACCTGGTGGAGTCAACATCTGGACCCAGATGTCTACAATATAGAAAAGTGGGCTCTGACCATCACCCTCTCATGATTCACAGTCATTAATGCTTATTTGCACTTTGGCTTAGCTGGTATCTTAGTTACTTTTCTTGTTGGTGGGACAAAATACCCATCACTAAAGGAGGAAAGGTTTGTTCAGCTCGCAGGTTATAGGGCTTTCAGTTCACAGTTGGCTGGCCCCAAGGCAAGGTGGCCTGGCAGAGGACAGAGGAGACACAGTTGATGGCAAACAGAGGCAGAAGGCAGCAAGCTACAAGCAGGCACTTCCTTTCCGTTGCTTATCTCCTGTCCAGGGTACCAATCCATGGGGCAGGTAGCACTCACACCTGGGTGAGAAGCCTTGATCCCAGTATCATGGCAGGAGCCCTAGCCTCCCATCTTTGAATCCAGCATCACACACCTTAGATCCAGGCATCTACAAAAAGCCCACCAATGCCTGCATGAGGCCTTGGAGGACAGCTAGACGCAAGACACATAATAGTTGCCCTGGTCAAAGACAATATATCGCAAAGGATTAGGTTCCATGCATCCACATTTTAGCATATCAGGTTTAAGTCATGTTCCCTCTACACCTTAGCTTCAGATTACTTACCCAAGCTGTTAGTTAGAATCCTTGCTTTAAAGGAACCAAGAAAAGCTGAAGAGAGGAAGAGAACTGACTGAGATATTACCACAATTTGTACTTTATTCTTAGGACCCAATGAGAGCCACACATTAAAGGAAAAAATCACAAAGATATCAATAGGTGCTGGATGCCAAAATACTTGATAAAAGTCAATAGCCCTATCCTAATAAGAATTCTTAATTAAAATACAGCTAGAAGAAAACACACCAAGGTATTAAAGAGCACCAAAGCCCAGTGGTATTATTTATAGATGTTGAAACAGCTAAGCTATTTCATGTTAAACAAGGAACTAGACAGATACATTTGCAATTTCAGATGAAATAAAGAACTATACAAGTATAGTATTTTTGCTACCATTTTACTCAGCATTATTTGCAGGTTCTAATCAATGCAGCTAAATAGAGTATGAACAGAACAAAAAATATTATACTTTCGTATAAAATGTCACTGCTAAAAATTACAAACCACTTGAATGAGTAAGAGAATTTATTGAAGTGGCAACACACAAGATGAAGACTTAATTTATACCATAGCTTTCTCTCCAGAAATAAAAGCTCAAAAACAGAATAGGAAAAGTACTTAATGTAATTATTTCATACTATAGCTCATTTATGAATATATTTCACAATAAAGGCAAAGGACTTTTATGAAAAAAAAATCTAATTGCTACAGAAATGAAAATACGTTTTGCCTTCTCAGATATAAACACTTAATATCATAATAATGCCAGTCATTTCATTGTTAACATATAATTTGTTGTCATTTCCCATTAGACACATAGACTTTTCTTCATTGAATGAAACTAATGCTCAGTTGAAAGAACAAATGCTCAGGTATAGACAAGAAAGCATGCCATAAAACAGTTCTTACAGAGCAATTATTTTATGAGTTAGTTTAAAATATAAGGACCTTCTAGAAAGCCAGCTTAACACAATGGCTCTCACATTAACCCAAGTTAGAGTCTGCTGGAGGGCTAGTTAGGTTGCTGGGCCATACCTCGAATATCAAATTCTATAAATCTGGATTTGGCCCAAGAATTTGCATTTCTAAAAGAGTCCTGCTGATACCACTGAGCTGGGAAAAATACTCTGAGAAAGGTTCCTGCAGCAAATCACCAGAACATTGGCAAAAAATTTTCAAACAACAAATCATCTCAACTGAAGAGAGAAGGCAGATATTAACCCAAGTATTGAATAAATGACAAAAGATACACACGATGTGTGACTGAGTAAGACAGGAAGATGGATAAAAGTTGGCATTATGTGGGCCAAAGAAAATTTAATACTAGAATGTAAGACTACATATGTATGGATATATGCATGTGTGTACATACATGCTTAATGTGGGTTCAGGGAAGAAAAGAGGAGGTTAGCCAGGGTGGAAAGGAAAGAATCAGTACTAAAATGTCACCAATATTCATGTTTTAATCACGCTTCTGCATTCATATAAAATTTCTCATGGCCATGACTCATGATATATTAGAGCAGGGATTGAGCCAAGATCCAAAGACAACAGAAACAACATTCCAAAGAGAGATGTCAGACACCCATCTTTATCTTTCCTTTTACAAATTAAAAAACAATTAGTCATCTCCTCTCACATTTGGTTTCACTTTCTATGGCTTTTATTTCCCATGGCCAACCATGGTCCAAAATTATCAAATGGAAAACTCTAGAAACAACCCAAAAGTATTCATCTGGGTACCATCTGAGCAGTATGGTGAACTCTCTGGTCCTGTGCCACTTTTCCTGTCCGTTCACTCGCCCAGCATCCAGGCTGCCATCTGATGCCCCTTTTGTTGTTCAGTCTCCACCCTGGCTGTCAGACCACTGGTGGCATGGCCATGGCACATTCGGCGAGGACTTCAGGAATGGTGCACTCAGACTCCTGAGCTCTTAACTTGTTACTCCCCAAAAGCATTTTTCTCCTAAAATAGGAATTTAAAAGTAGTTCTTACTAAAAGCTATGATTCCTCACTTGGGCCTACAAATTCCCAACATGTAGCTAAAAGTAGAACAAAGCTTGATCTGCACTTTGTAAAACTCTACATCCAGGCCTTCTCAGCCTTTTTATATACTAAAAAGTTTAGGCATTTAAGGAGGGCCTATCTCTAACTTAGAGAAATAGGGTTCAATTTACTTCTTTTACAAATTAAAAAACAATTAGTTTTTTAACTTCAAAGCGTAAAAGGGGACTTGACTCTTATATTGCCTTGAAAGTGGAGACCTCCACCCACAAGTTTCCATTCTCCTAAACCTGTGGTCGCCCTCTGCATTCCAACAGAGCCTCACGTAACCAAGACTAA
Organism: Ctenomys sociabilis; assembly: GCA_004027165.1. NCBI lineage: Eukaryota > Metazoa > Chordata > Mammalia > Rodentia > Ctenomyidae > Ctenomys > Ctenomys sociabilis. Next base: position 24,187 of record PVKA01011218.1, read on the forward strand.
CCCAAGTCATGAGATTCCTCACATGGAACCAAACTGTTCTGAAATTCACCAAGGATTCCTTGGGAGGTAGAAAAAGCATGACTGAAGTAACAATCAACAAACTCTAGCCTGCCAGGGTACCCCAGAAAACTGGTCTCCGGTCTTTAGTAAACAGTCCCATCTGATTCATCTTCATAGACTGTGCCCCTCTATCTACCCAAGCTGGTGGAGTCCTTTCCCTATGTCCCCTCCTTCAAATGAAAGGTTTGTCTGTAAATTTAGTGTCAGCTTGGTTTTAATTACCACTAAACCAAGGACCCAAAGTAGATGCTATCATAGCGCTTACATTCAAATCATCCATATTTTGTTTAGCGATTGGCTTCAAAGCATAAAAGGGGACTTGACTGACCTGATCAGATAAAAAGTTACATTATTTGTTAAATGGGTCTTGCTTTATCTTGGTCTTAACCATCCAGTAGAAAAACAAGGTAAATGGCTCTAGTCAACAACTTCTTCAGCTAACACACTGCTATTGTGAACTGCTGGACTGTGTTGGATTGTTTCACTGAATTCAAGCACCTATAATAATTGAATGATAACAGAATACCCATCTCTGATGGGACTAAACAAAAAAAAAAGGGGATACAAAGGAAGGACCATTCTGTGTTTGTATAAACAGTACAGTTAGGCTAAATATGCAGTACTTTCACACATTTCTTCTATGAGAAGAAAGATTTTCACTAATAGTGTTTGGACAGGATATTCTGTCTGCCTCTTGTACTATAGATAACCATTAGGAAGATAACAAAGTAAAAAGTATTAATTATTTTTTCTAGACTTATTTATTTATTTATTTATTTTATTGAAGTACAAATATCAATGAGACAGTTTTAAGACACCTTTAGCAGTACAGATTCGATAAATGAATACATTCCAAACTGTTTTAATAATGTTTTGGTATTGTACAAGGTGCATACATGATAACTATAGACATTATTATAGCAGATGTCTCTTATCAGTAAATGAAGAGAGTGTAGCTATTTACTTATCTTATTTTTTATACCTGAATTATATCACAGATTCAATAATTAATACTTTCTACCTTGTTATTTTCCTAGTGGATGTCCATAGTACTAGTAGCCGACATAATATCTTGTCCAACCACTATTAGTGCAAATCTTGCTTCTCATAGAATTAAGTAGAAGCACGGCATATTTATCCTAACTATACTGTTTATACATACATATCATGATTCTTTCTTTCTATACTCCTTTTTTTTGTCTAGACCTGTCAAAGATGGGCACTCCATCATCATTAAACCAATTTAGGTGCCTGAACTCTGACACAATTCAACACAGTCCAGCATTCCACAATAATAGTGAGTTATCTGAAGAAGTTGTTGACTGTAGCCATTTACAGCTGAGCTTATTTTTATGACCCCACATTGTACAACTCATTTTTATACTTTTCTGCTGGATAGTTAAGACTGAGATAAAGCAAGACCTATATACCAAAACATGTATTTTTTGTTTCTGATGAGGTCAGGGAAGTCCCCTCAGGGTTTATCTTGTAATCCTGTACCTTACTCTGTAGATCCTTTGTCTATGTCATTCATGTGGATGAGTCACGGCCAATGCTTAACCAGTTTGCTCTCTGTGAGAGCCTGGAAGAAAGTTTTCTCTCCATGTGACTCTCCCCAGGCACACTATAGAACATCAGTCTCTTTCCTCTGTGGCTCCATAATCTCCTTGTTAAGAAAATTTGGGGCTCAACTGAGTTTCATGATATTACAGTACAGGTTCACCTATGTCCTGAGTCTTTGCTGACCTTGAAAGGCTAGGGCCAAAATGTTGGTTGGCTTTGTGGCTCTTCTATTTCTCCAATTTTGATCTGTGACCTTAGGTTGTTAATCATCGAGAAGAAAAGCTGATTAGTACCCTGCAGCATATGCCGTTCACTTTGCCCTATAAAAGTATTATTGAAACTGTCCTATAAATCAGCTATGAAAAAAACATAGGTGTATAGCTACATTCTCTTAATTCATTGATTAGAGGCATCTGCTCTAATAGTGTTTGTAAACAGAATATCATGTATGCACCTTGTACAACAAAAAAACTACTATGAAAACAATATGCAATGTATTAATTATTGAATCTGTTCTACTAATTTGATTTGAAACTGTCTCATTGCTATTTGTTCTTCAATAAAATTATGTAATATAAAAAATAAAGTGTGTTAACCATCCAGAAGAAAAGCTGATTAGTATCCTGCAGCATATGCCATTCACTTTGCTTTATCTGACTCAATTGATTTTACTTGTTGTACATTTCCTTCTGTATTTCTGCTTTTCACTTGTTATACTAGGGAGACTATACGATATTTACACATGTGTGTCTGGTTTATTTCACTTATGAGTATATGTTCAAGTGGCATCCACTTCAGTATAAATGCTTTAAACTTATTCTTAATAGCTGAGTAATACTCCATTATATAGAAATACCACATCTTTTTCAACCATTCCTCATGTGATGGACATCTTGGTTGTTTCCAAGATTTTGCTATCACAAAAAAATAAATAAATAAAATAAAATAAAAAATAAAAAAAAGTGTGAAAAAAATAATGTTGTTGACAATTCAGACATGCCAAAGAGTGACTCTAAATGGTTCCTGTAAGTGGCAAGTTGACTTAATAAGGAAAGAACATAGTATATACAGGAATTGATACAATCATGGATTTCATGCATATGCCAGGGGTTTCAGAATTTCCTCCCCACATATACAGGGGCCGCTGCAATAAATGACCAGTATGGTTGACACCCCTGATCCAGGCAGCAAACCAAAATGCAGCCCTCTTCTCACATAGCTCATATTCTAGTGATTCTGCATTGGAGTATTCATCCAAAACACAGTGAGGGAAGCATGTTGCTAGCACCTTCATGTCTGTCTATATCACAGGTACCAAAAGGCCTAACAGAGGCTGGCATTGCTGGGGACAGGATGCTCAGGGAAATAACCCCCACAGGCTGTGATTCCTTACATTCCAGGGGAAGAGGTAGCAACGCCATAGCCTGCTCTCCAGCCCGAAGAAGGATGGATATAATATGGATTCATCCACTGGGATTTCTGAAGCTCAGAGGCAGCTAGACTGAGGTCTGATTTGTGCCTGGGTGACATAAAAGGCTTATTCTGTGCTCACAGGCTAGAGGAGAAAAATGTGTATTCTCCACTACCACAGTTGTGGGAAAGATGTGATGTGACCTCATAATTTTTTATGACAACAAAGCCATTTTTGAACATGAAGTTATTATACTGGCACTACAGGCATACATAGAGTGGTCCTTGAAAAACTGAATCAAAGGTCCCCACAAGGACAAGATGACCAACAGGCCCTATAAGACAGCTGGCATGGGCTGATGCTGGAAGGGTCACTTAAGAGGGACAATAGACATCTGTGCAGAAAAGCTGCAGGCATCACTGAATCTTTACAGGCTGGAGAAGAGGAAAGTGACCAGATGGGATGGAGATGGCCTTGACCCGGTAAGGGTACCAGAGTAAGTATCCTGTCCCTGAGCTCGGGAAGGTTAGAGGGTGTCACTGAAAACATTACAATGACCATCTGAGAAAGTGGTGGCTTTAACTATCTGCTAAGTTCAAAGAGCAGAGAAACCAGAACATTTCAACAGGCCAGCCAACAGGAAGCACCTCTAGCCCTTCCTCTGCCCAGTGTTATCCCTGATAATACAGAAGCCATAGCCCTGGACCTGGAGGAGAAACAGGAGAAAGACAGACCAATTAACCAAGCCCCTCCCACAACCTAGGGCAGGAGAAGCATGCCAGGAGGAATGGTGACTTAATCTGAATTTGCAGCTTCCACCTTGACACATTTCAAGCCAATGTAGCAGAGAACATCTTTATAGTCTAGGAATGGTTGGAAAAAATATGCCCATGTATTTGTCAGCTAGCAGAGGAAGAATCAAACTAAAGATTTCTGGGAGCCCAGAGAGTAGCTTTATTTTGATAATGCATTTGTTCAATTTAAGAATTATATTAGAAAATACTTCCATGAATTACAACCAGAAAACAAAGAGATAGGATTTTTTTTTTCCTCAATCAGAAGAAAGTTATCTGTGTTCTTAGAATAGGGGAAACTGCATTTTGGGGGCCATTGGCAGCTGTGGAATTCCAGCATCTTAAGCTGAAGGATCTGACGCTGACTTCCCTACTCCCTGCTAAAGATTTTGTGTGAGGCAAAAACTTCTTTGGGGAGAAAAGAGAGACCCCCGTTAAAGTGGAAAGGCAGAACTATCCCATGAGAGGTTCCCTTTCAGAGCCTGCAGAAGGGCAAAGCTTGTGAAGTTGAGGTCGCCTGGTCCCTCCTGAAGCTGCTCTCCCAGAAGGGATGAAGGCAGGAGAGCTGCCAGGAGAACCATCCCATCTAACCTTCCCGAGCTCAGGCACAGGATACTTACTCTGGTGCCTTTACCAGGTCAAGGCCATCTCCATCCCATCTGGTCACTTTCCTCTTCTCAGGTTCAGAGGTTACACATGAAGGATACCCGACTCTTCTCAGGTTCAGAGATTACACATGAAGGATACCCAAGGAACACGAGGGTACAAGAGATGGAAGAGAGGAACCTAACCAGCATCATCCTGTGGCCAAGGGCCACAGGGTAACCATGGTGGCTGGTACAGGAGAGCCTGGAGGAGCTGGCAGTGTGCCAGGTATCAACCTGAATGTCTCATGTCTCTAGGGATGGGGAGGACACCCTCAACATCACACTGACTCTTAGAGTGACACTGAATTGGAGTGAATTAATAACGACTCTGGAGCACAACACACTTCAGCTCCATCCACCTGTGGTCTGGACACGCAGGTGAGTCAAAGCCATGAAATGCAAGGGTGAGGGACTTTCGCGTTTCCCAACAATTGCTCAAGGTTGATTACTTTGATCTTTAAATTGAGCTCATCAACCCAAGGTGAGACCGGGGAAGAAATTAACCTGACACAGTGCTAATTCTACATTCTATAGCACTCTCCTAGGATTGATTCTGTTTCCTCTACCAGCGTGTGCTCCAGCACAGGAGGAATATAATTACCTCGTCATTACTCTGGAGTGCACTTCGCTGTGCCTGCCTGTGGCTGCGTGTCTCAAGACTGTCCTCTAAATTCAGATGGCCCAAGGATCGCTTCCCCTCTGCTTGCCTCGCCTTCCCTCCCCTCCCTTCTCTCCCTTCCCTCCCCTCCCTTCCCTCCCCCGCCCCTCTCCTCTCATCCCCTTCCCTCCCCTGCCTTTCCTTCCGCTCCCATCCTCTTCTCTTTGCTTCCTTTCCCCATCTCTCTCTGTTTTGTGCTCTGCTCAGAGATCCTGGTTCCATGTTGATGATTTTTGTATTTGTTTTCCCAGTTCCAACTCTCCTCTGATTTCTAGACTTTAGTATAAAACCACTTACTCTGCTTGTCCACTTGGGCATCTAATGACCATCACAAAGTCAAGCTCAAAGCACAATTCTTAAAACTCTCTTTCACTCTAAAAATAGAAAGAAAAAGAAAAAAGGATACAACCAACAATAAAACTGCCGTGTCCTGGGCTGGGGAGTGGGCTCAGCAGTCTAAGCACCTGCCTGGCAAGCACAAGGACCTGGGTTAGATGATCTGTATCACGTCATGCCACCCCGCAACCCAGGAGTGGCGTGCTGGCCCTGAAACTGGGTGTGTGGAGGCACACCTGTAGTCCCAGCACTAGGAGGCTGAACTGCACAGTGAGACCTTCTTATCAAATAAATAAATTGATTGATTAGTTAAAAAAAAGACTCTGTCATATCCCTTCTCTATTCTAGTCTTCCATACTTCATTAATGGCAGTTGTCTATGCTGTTTGCTAGGAGATAGTCTTGCTAAGTTTTTTGCCTCATATTCATTAGATCTAGCACAGCAACAAGTCTTGTCCCTACCTTAAAATGATTTCCCCTCACCCACACTTTTTTTTTAAATCTCTATTCATTCATTTGGTCTCACTACACAGCTCAGACTTCCAATGAGCCTCCTGTCTCAGCCTTCCTAGTGCTGGGATTACAAGTGTGACCACTAACCTGGGTTTGGTGACCAGCTTGGTACAGGGCTAGCCTGGCATGCAGTACCAGGGATCAAACCTAGGTCCTTCCGCTTGCCAGGAAGGTGCTCAGACTGCCAAGCTATCTCCCCAGCCCCCAGTTGATCCCTTCTTGCTTCTTCCCACCCTGCCCCTCTGTCATTTCTTCCTGGCTGGTCTCCATATTCCACCACTCCCCGAACTAAACAGAGCTCATCTCTGAGCAGGACCCAAGATAAAGATGCAAACACACTGCCTGGATCGGGGCTCTCTTTTTGACAAAACACACCTGTGGGCTTCAGCTCACCCTCAAGGTAAAGCTCAGTATCTTTATCTACAAGGATAAGAGGATTTTTCTGGGTCTCCATGATTTGGCCCCTGCCTTCATGTCCTGTAGCTGTGATCCCAAATTTCCATGAACTTAATGCCTTAAGACAACACAGATAATCTGTTCCAATTTTGAAAGTCAGAAGTACATCTCCAGAGGGCCCAAGGACGACTTCTCTGGAGGCTCTAGGGGAGAATCTGAGCTTGTCTCTGTTAGCTTCTCAAGGTTGGCTGCCTTCCCCACCTGTCTCCTTCTTCTGTCTTCAGAGCCAGTGGTGTACCTTCCTCCACCCTCTCTGACCTCTGCTTTGGTTCTTAACCTCTCTATTTCGCCGACTTTTCTGCTTTCTTCCTATACAGAGCCTTCTGATTTCACTGATCCCACATGGCCAATCCAGGACAATCTCCTCCTTCTCAAGGGCCTTAACCTAATCCAATTGGCAAATCCCCTTTGACAATGAGAGGCCAGTGTAGTTTCAGGATCCAGGGTCAGGACATGGACATCAGGGAGGTGCCTTTATCCTGCATATCACACTGTTTGTCTGTAACTTTGTCTCCTCGTTCCCATGCCGACACTTGGCGATCTTGTCAATCCTGGATATCACTGAGCACACTCAGATTACTGCGAACTTCTCAAGGAGGCTTTTTTCTTTCTATTCTATAATACTTTATTCCCTTATCCTGCCTTTTTGTTGTTGTTGTTGCAGTGCTCATTATTGACCTATGATATGTATTTACTTGTGTTTGATTATTTTCTTTTTCCTCTGGCATGCTAAGTTCTATGAGAGCAGTAAGATGATTATAAGTCTACAGAGTCCTCAAAAAATACTGGACTGAAAATGTCATTCAATCCAGCTATTCCCCTCCTCTGAATTTTCTCAAAAGAACTGAAAGCATCATGTGATAGTGCCTATATTTATAGCAGCACAATTTGTCATAGTCAAATTTTGAAAGCAACCAAAATGACCATCACCTAAGGAATAGATAAAAAAGATGTGGTACTTTTATACACTGGAGTATTATTCAGCTATAAAAAAAAGACAAACCCGTCATAGGTAAGTGGATACAACTTGAGGCTATACTCAAAAGTGAAATAAACCAGACCCACATATGCAAATATCATATTGTCTCTCAGTGTAAGAACCCAAAAGAAGAAATAAAACCTGAAAAGTATAACAGATGGAGTATAACTCTGTAGACACAAATATCTATAGATATATACACACATACACATTGGCTTTGTTTTCTGTTGTATTCTCAGGGTCTAGAAAATTATAATACACAAAATAGCTACTCAACAGTATTTGACACTTTGTGAACAATTAAGGGCCCTGAGTTAACACAGGATGCAAAGGGAATGAAAAGCTGCCTTTGGGAGGCTTAGAACATGGACGCATTTTAAGTTTCTAGGCTGCAAGTCTCTCTTGTTTGGACGTCTGTGGCAGGTCAGGGTGCTGAGGAGCTCTGAGCTCCCTCATTCTTTTCCCTCCACCAAGGCACTGGACAGGGCTGAAGCACTACCTTTCCAGGTCACCAAATACCATGAAGATCAGTGGAATGCAAAAGGGGACGAGGCTCATAGACACTGGGCCTGGGGGGAGCAGGCCTGGGGCCATGAAGTCGCCACGCTCCAGCATGGCCCACATAGGTCTCCTAGTAGCAGTGGTGGCTGACGGACAACGCTGAGTGCAAAGATGAGTTCATTTTCCAAAATGAATGAGCAAGCTGGGAGAAGTGCTCAGCTAAGCACACAGGCGACACAGAGAACAAACAAACAGGAGTGAGATTCACTGACCCAGAGCAAAGAAATTTGCCAAATGTTTTTGACTACCGCACATCCCTGGCTCTCTATCTGTATGGTTCTATTTTTGTCCTTTCTCTTCTTTGGGGAGAAATTCACAGGAGCAATGCAAACGTTGCCTTACAGACTGAAACTCAGGAAGGCATCACGAAAGTAACAAACCGATTGCCATAGTAACAGGCTCAGGACCATCGCGGCTGCCAGGAGAATGAGTTGAGTTGATTCATTCCAGCGAATGATGCATCCACAATTCTGGAATGTGAGTGGCTTGAAGAAGTCAACTGGCGGCCCGGAGAAATAGGCAGCTCTGAGAAGCTCATGGTGGGTTCCACACCCTCAGAACAGTGTCACGAAACTCTAACACAAATTTAGAAGGAAGGAGCAAGTTTCCTCTGCTTTGAAGGGAGTGATTCATCATCTCAGTGACCTACAAGGTCCTTGGCCCCTGTGGTGAATGTCCTTTGCAAAAAACCTCATTATTAAATCCAACTGGGCCCACATGACAACTGAAAGTCACAGCGGCCCAAGTGGAGTTTGTGGCCTGAGGCACCCGGAAGGGGTTGTGGTTATGGCTTCTTGTCCCTTCTGGGTCTGATCTTCAGGCACTGCTGCATCCCTGTAGCATGCCAGGTCCTGTGTTGTGAATCTAGGTAAAACTTCCTGTGGCCACTCACACATGCAGTCAGTCAATAAGCAAGGAGCCCGAGCCTTTTAGGGGTGACAAAGGCTCCAAGGATCACAGAGGATTGAGAAAAGGTGTTCGCTTTGCTCCTGATTAATTCACATTCTCCTGGAGTGCAGAGGTACACCCAAGCCACAGCAGTATGGCTGTGCTGCTTCGACACTGGATACCAAGGGCTGTGGGGGCTCTTGAGAGAAGCGGGGGGGGGGGGGTCTGCCTCCGTGAAGTATCTCTGACACACAGTGGGGTGGATGAGATCTTGTGAAAGAAAATTCATATTTGAAAACTCTAAATAGTACGTCCAATCCAAGAAGGTGTAAACAGGCTGAGGTGTTTGCACATCATAGACTTTTTGTGGTAAGTGTGGATGCAAGAGGCAAAGTGTGAGTGAGTGTGGCCACCCAAGAAGGTTGTGTCTCTGAAGAATTGTGAGGCTCCACAGAGTTTCTGGGTCCCATCTGCTGGGCCCAGTGCCCTGGGCATGAGCTTCTGATGCTCCCACAGATCCAGGACTAGGTCTGTGGTTCGGGGCAAGAGCTCTCTTAGCACACCTGGGGGGAGGGAGACCAGAGTGGAAGCCCTGGAAGGGTTAAAGCAAGAGGGAACAAATCTGTGAACTGAGGCAGTCATGGTGTGTGTAGTAAGGAAGGGGATGGAGGCAAGGTGTGCCTGGTGTTATGGGGCCAGCACAACCGGGGGATGGGGGGGTGGGGCTGAGGGGCAAGGAGGAGCACAAAGGAGTGAGGTAATGCTGGAGAAACACAGGGAATGATGCTACCTAGGTGGATGTAGAGGAATGCGACATATACAGGTATCTGAGAGATGTCTCATAAGAGGAAGGGCACGTCCAATGGCAGAATGCACAGGTGTGCTTGGTGGCACGATCTACTCCATGGAGGACCTATAGGGTTTGATGAGGCTGAAGGTCAGCACAGTGAGCACGCCCATCAGGAAGGAGCAACAGAAGCAGGGGAGTAAGTTCTGGGCTTAGAGATACAGCCATCAGGGCATGAAAGTCCAGTATGAAACCATGGGCTTGAATAAAGCCTGCTTGAGTTTAGGAGGTACAAATTATGAGAAGGGGGCTAAGGACTGGGGTCTGGATGATAGAAACATTTAGGGCACTGGAAGTAGAAAAGACCAAGAAAGTACAGTCAAACAATATAAGAAAACTAGAAGGGTAAAGCATTTTAATATTCAAAAGAATAGCTGCACAGGACTGTGCACCCTGGGTGGCTGAACCGGGAGGATTATAAGTTTGTGGGCAACCTGAGAAATTCAGTGAGACCCTGCCTCAAAATAAAAAATAAAATAAAAGGCTGGGATAGAGCTCAGTGCAGTGGTCCTAGGTTCAGTCTCCAGTACTGCAAAAATGTAACGAAACAAAAGGATTGCAACAGGTACAGGTATGTTTGTCTGTTTTGTGTTTTAGTGCGAGGCTGGGTGCTATACAAAGAAAAGGGCTTTGTTAGCTCATAGTTATGAAGGCTGAAAAGTCCACAAAGCACAGTGCTGGCTCTAGTGAGGGTCTACAGATTGTATCACATTATAATAGGTGGTGTCCCACGAGGGACACATGCAAAAGGAAGTTGTCATGTGCAAGACAGGAAGCCAGAGTGAGATGGGGCCAACTGGGGCCCCTCAGAGACTGGAGGATCCTTTTGAGGGGTACCTACCTGAGTGACTAAGACCCCATCTCTGAAATGACTCTTGGCCTATTAACATCACCAGACTGAAGACCATGCTTGCAACACGTGAACCCTTGCAAGACTCACTTAAAACTACATGCAAACCACTGCAGGGGATAGCGAAACCTTCATGATAACTGACTGCAGTGATGGTTTGCATAACTGTAAATCTACTAAGAACCACCAAATCTTGCACTTGAAGTGGGAGAAATACCTGACATCTGCATTATATCTCAATAAAGTTGTTATTTAAAGAAAAATGAAAGATTTATAAAGACGGTGTATAGCACTCTGGGAGACAGAAAAAGAAGGATTGTAGATTTTTGTGCCATGCCTGGGCAATTGGTGACTTAGCAAGACCCTGTCTCAAATGAAAATAAATTTTTAAAAAAGGCTGAGGCAGTAGCTAAGTGCAAAGGTCCAGGGCTTAATTTTTTAGGACTGTGAAAAAGAAAAGAAAAGAAAAAGCCAAAGGACAAGAAAGAGAAGTAGGCTTGAGTTTGCCAATAAGGAAGATCTAGTGTTGCTCTCAGAGAAGGAGACACCAGTGAAGGTGGAGGTAGAGCTGTGCTGCATTGGCTTGGAAGAACAGGGAGTTCTGGGGATAGGTCAGCCACTAGTAAGACTGCAAACACAGTTGGCTTCACGGGTGACAAGTTGAAGTAAGGACATAGAGAAAGGAATGGAGTACACAGCCCTAAAACTGTTCACATTTACAAAGTTCCTACGTGGCCTATAATACATGATATACATGCCTCTGAAACTAAACTGACTGAATACAGCGGTGGCGAACCTCTGGCAGGCATGCTACAGTGGGCTAACTCCTACCGCTGAAAGCTCTAAAGCATTCACCACCACTGGACTAGAAATACAAGGGTAGGGACTAGCTCTTGTTTATCTTTGTATTCAGAGTTTCCTACGTGGTGTCAGCCACATAAATGTGCAAGAGGTAAACATTTGTTGGGGTCCTGCTAAGTAGGACCTTCGATATAGTGGGTGTTTTCATTTCTATTTAATCTGTGCTGATTTGATGGTCAGATAGGGTATCTTGTATTAACCTACATTTCACTGATTATTCATATGATCTGATAGACACTTTCTCCAGTGCTTATGAAGCATCTATTTTTTTCTGATTTTTCTATCCTTGCTTTTTGCTTTTGCCTTCATTTAACTATTTCCACAGACTTTTTCCACAGGAGATAAAGATCTGAGCTTCTCTGTCATAATGGCCATAGTTATTCTCCCTAGTTGTGCTGTGCCTTTCAGTGTTATTTGTGCCAGAAGAAGTTTGACATGGGCTTAGAAAGCCCTACTCCTCCAGACGCCTGAAAAGGATTCTGTTTTTTTTAGTTCTGTATGGCCTGAGACTGAAGAAGTTGCTTCTCCAGTACATTTGGAATTTCTTTGGGTGTAGAGAAATGAGGCGAGGACCACAGTTATCTTTGGTCCTTAACTTCTTAACTTTTAGAGAGCTTCAAATAACTAGGATATCATGCATCCAAGCAAATTCAACATAAGGGGCTCTGACACTTGCATAAAAATCCAGTAGGCTTGGGCTGGGGAGATAGCTTGGTGGTCTAGGCACCTGACTAGCAAATACAAGGACCTGGGTTCAATCCCTGGTACCGCATGCCATGCTGGCCACTGAGTCTGGGGGGTGGCACATGTCTGTAATCCCAACACTGGGGAGACTGGAACAGGAGGATCACTACAAGTCTGAGCTGTGTAGCGAGACCCTATACCAAATACATAAATAACTAAAAAGAGCTTTTAAAATAATAAAACAATAGGCTGTGGTTAGTTGTTCTTAGTTTTCTTCTTTTCCTAGTTTATGACTTTAGAATATTGTTGTGGCTGCCCACATGTTCTCCATAAATGATTTTTAAGCCAATAGTTTTCAATTTGAGAATCTCCCCCACTCTTTGGTCGCCACAGTTTGAGGAAGGGGTGTTATCAGGATTTAGCAGCAAGAGGCCAAAGATGGCATTAAACAGGCCCCACTGCAAAGAATAATATTGAAGCTGGCAAACCCAGTTTCAACCTGAAAAGTACAAACTAGTTGAAATCAGACATTTCTAAGATGTCTGAGGTTTCAATTCATATGTCAAAAAGAAAATGCTGTGAGATGAACCTCTAAGGTCTCATCCAAGCTTCTTTTCATTCTTTCTCATTTCAAGACTTGGCTCTGGAGGAAAGGGGCAGGAAAGGCTAAAGAAATATTACTGGCCCACAGGTCAGCCTGGAGTAGCTGTGAGTACTTGGCTGGTGTCCCAGGACGCCACCCAGGAAGCTATCACAAAGCTGATAAAATCTCCCAACATTTATCAACCTTGGCACAACTGGCCTCTTGTGTCCCATCAAAGGATTCAAACTCCCAGACCTGTTGACACTGGGTTCTGGACTCTACCTAGCACCCAAGGTCCTCTTTGATATCCTGAAGTTCTGCCAGTGGAGCAAGCTTATGGACTAATGCTGTCTCCTTAGTCAGACCCAAAGGCTTTATTTTTACAGGGTTTTATTTCCACCCTAGCCCACTGTCTGCAGACTCCACTGATTTCAATACCATAGCGTTGTTTTACTGTATTCTTTAACTACCCCACTTACCAAGTCTAAATTGCTTTTCCCATCACTACCTGACAATATCTTTTCCTCTTCACGTTCTCACATTTTTCTCTTTATTCCAGAAATAGGATGTGCCTGTCACTTCAGTAGAAATTTCATTAGAAATTCTGATTCAAACCACATTAAGCTACACAATGATCAGAAGAAAAGAGAAAGGACCGGCCCGATATCTTAGCAGACTGAAGCTCCTGCTTAAGCAGAGCGCAGTGGCCAGGATATGGGCCCTGATGTGCCGTGCCTGCCCCACCCCGAGGGCCCGCTGAGAGGCCGATTGAAACTGGGCATGGTGGCGCATGCCTGTAACCCTAGCACTTGGGAGGCTGAACACAGGCGGATCACTATGAGTCCAATCTATGTAGTGAGACCCTGTAGACCCTGTCCTAAATACCAGAAAGAAAGAAAGAAAGAAAGAAAGAAAGAAAGAAAGAAAGAAAGAAAGAAAGAAAGAAAGAAAGAAAGAGGGAGAGAGAGAAAGAAAGAAGTAACATATATTTTTCTTTTGAGAGTATCGTTCTTCCTTCAATCTTTTCCCTTCCTACATTCCTCCCCGTCTTCCTTTCCCTTTCTCCTTTCTTCTTTCTTCCTTCCCCTCCCCACCCCTCCCCTTCCCTCCGTTCCTTTTTTCCTCTCTTGCTGGGAACTGAAGCCAGGGCTTTGCACCCACTAGATGAGACCTCTATATTTAATCCCCAGTTCTCAATCCTGTATGTCGCTTATTAAGGTTATTCCTGTGTGCTTTATATTATCACTGCTATTAGGAATAAAATATCTTTCAAACAATGATTGCTATACATAAAAAAACTGACTCAGTAATATTTACATTGTCTTTGTCTCCCTAGAATTCTGTTTTTCATTCTAGTGTTATTTGCACTAATTCTCTTGACAATTTTATCTCATTTTAATTGTTCTTGTTTTGATCTCATTGAATTGCCTACAGCTTTGAGAAAATGTTAAACAGGGCGATTATGATTTTTCATTCAGTTAACAAATGATTTGCTTTGTTTCTGGTTTGGATGGCAATGTCCCTCATTCCAGCTTGGGCTGGCCTGATTTCCCCCACTTCTGGGGGAGATTTCTCATTATCTCAGATTGGAGCCAAATTCTGTTATAAATATTGCTCATGACAGGTGGTCCACAAAACTCTAAGAGTTTGACAGCAATGTCAAAGATAATGTAAATGAAAGTGGTTCAGCCTTTGAGGAAAGAAATTTGAGAAGAATCAGACCTCCTAGATCTGTGACAACCAAGGCCCAGGTTGAATGCAGCAAAACAAGCCACACAGTTGAACGCCAGACTCCAGCTGAGCACAAAGCCACATGTAAATAGTTCTACTGAATAGTTCTACAGCATCAGTACCTCAGGATCTAAACTGGCCAGAGAGATGCTACAAATTTCATTTAATAAACTTGGTCCCACACTGACCCTGAAATATCTCCTTGTGCTCATTTCCTGAAAATAACCAAACTCTGCAAGCCATCCACAACAGGAATAGGCTGCCCTGCGTAAGGCCAGCAGTGTCTCAGAGGCCAATCTGGTTCTGCAAGGAGAACCAATTATTCTGAGAAGGACTCACATACAGTTACCTTTCAATTTCAATCATAAGTTTTTTTTTTCAACAGTCCATTCATTTGGGATCATTGCCCAGATGTGAGGAAGGATGTGACTTAATTGGTAATGTCATTCACTCTCCTTTAGTGACACTAAGCCTCACACATAATATGAATATCTGAGAATCTGGGGTTGTGTATGTGTGACACTTGAGGGCTGATTTGTCAGAAAACATCATCTTGCTTTATTAATTCAGCATGTTCCTGGAAAACTTTTTCTCTCTTGCCAGTTCAGCACTTCCTAATGTTTAATAAAAGATTAGGTTTCCAAAACAATAATAATCAAAACAGCTGAGCAGGATAAAATGGAACTCCGCCTAGAAGTCTTGATGAAACAGATCTCAAATTCTCACTAAAATACTTGTGAAATGACAGAAAACAATAAACACGGAAATCAGACCTCAGTCTTGCAAGAGCTCACAACTAAAGGCCCAGCAGGTTGAACCACATGCGTTAGACCAGGCCTTAACCCATCCATTAAGTTTCGCCTCTAGAATGTCCAAGGAGAGAGGAGAGAGTGGGCCTTGGGAAACTCTCTGCCTCTCCTGAGACCATGGAAGCTGTGCACTGACCCTCAGCACAGCTGGGCACGCCCTCAGCTTAGTCAGGAACCTACTGGTGGTTCCCACCTCTTCTCCTACCCTGGCAAATTTCTCAAGGCCCGATTAGCCTGCAAATCGCCAAGAACATTCTGCGCTAGGCAGAAGATGACTGTGGAATTTTCTGGAAAGAGACCCCACCCTCCTCCAGAACTGTATGTGCAGGTAAGAAAGAGAAAGAGAATTTTTTTTTTCCTCTTCTTGCTTTTCCATAGCTCAGGAAATGAGAAAGTAAGGCTGTGGGAAGATCTCACCTCAGGGTTGGGGTAGCTCGACAGCATAAGCGCCTACAGTGCAGGCCCCGGAACCCCAGGCCCACTGCGCTGCCCCGAAATGGTGGCACACACCTGTAATCCCAGTGCCGCGGAGACTGAGACAGGAGGATCAGTACAGTCTGAACTGCGTAGCGAGACCCTGTACCAAAATAGATTTCATCTCAGTCCAGTAGAGCCTACCTGGATGATCATTTGCTAAAAACAAAGCAAACAGTCCTGGAAAGCTGCACACAGCTTAAACTAATTCATCCCCTAGGTGGGGAGAAGTCAGGATGGGGGAGGAGAACGGAGGGCTCCGCACATGTCTTGTCTGTCAGTAAGCACGAGCTCCCGTGTGAGGCTCAAACTGGGGAAACAAAAGTCCATCCTGACCTCCACTCTCACACCACAAGGTCACGCTCACAGGAGTGTAGGGGAATGAATGCTGCGAGTTAAGTCTAGATCTATGAAATTTACTTCCAATAAGAAGGAAGGAAATTGAGCATCGATTCTAAGCCTCAGTCAGGTGCAAGGTGACCTTGATAGAGGAAACGAGGAAGAGGGCTGAAGGATGAAAGCACCGTCTCTGGCCTCCAAATGTTGAATTTTCTGTGACTTGTACGTGGTTTGGACCTCAGAGGCTCATGTAGCCGAAGCTTGGTCCCCGTGTAATGGCACTGAGTGTTGATGGGATCTTCAAGGGATAGGGCCATTTATAAAAATTTTGTTCTTTAAATTTCGTACCTCTCACCTTAGAGAAACTATGCTATCTTTACCCTTCAGGTTATGATTTATTTCACTTGATATTATGGTCTCTAGTACCATCCATTTTCCTACAAATGGTTCAAACTTATCCTTCTTTCTGGCTAAACCATACTCCACTGTATAAATACCATGTTTTCTTTATCCATCAGTCAGCTGATGGGCATTTGGGATGTTTCCATGCCCAAGCTATTGTGAGGTGTGTGGTTATGAACACATATATGTACCCAAAAGTGCTGTAGCTGGGTCAAATGAAATTTCTAGGTTCAGTGTTTTAGAACTCTCTAGACTGATTTCCATAGAGAGATGGCAGAAAACAGGGAAGAACACCCCTTGGAGAACTGAAGGAGATCTGGGAAAGGAGGGCCTGGGAGAGGGGGGGGGGAAGCAGGAGTCACAAAGGTCAAGACATGAAAGGCATGGGTGTCAATTCCCCAAGAGGAAAGTACTTATTACACACTGCAATCACAGGCTGGCTTGCAATCAGTTACAACCAGAACCGCAGAATGATCTGTGTGACCATAACTGTGCAAAGAAGCAAGTTTGTGAGCCGAGGTACAGCTGTACCAGTAATATACATACACTGAGAGAAACAAAAGGGAGGCAGGGCCTGGAGGGAAGTGCTTACATCACAGGAGGACCGTCATGGTTTCAGTCTGGAGGAGCCTTCCATGAGTGAACCAGGAGTGGGTCCGTTATAATAAGAGCAGGCTTTTGAAGAGTGGTGCAACCTCTCCTCTGTTGCTTTTGCACACGTGCCTCTCGTCTGTGAGCCCCTGCTTCCCCGTGGCCTTTCTCTCATGCAGGGACACTGAGGGGCTACCCGCTCAAAGCCAAGCAGACACTGTCACACGCTCTGGGACCCATGAGCTAAACAAGTCTTTTTCCTTTATTGTCCAGCCTCTGTTAGTGTGATCACAAGAAAAAGTAAACTAAGGCAGTAATGTTTAAATTTAGTGTTGACAAACAGTACTGTGACACATGAAGAGAAAACATGAGCAGACATAGTGGAAAACATAAGCAGACCTGGAGGGAATTTCAATATTGAGGCTATCGGATACACAGACCATCAAACAGCTTATTTGCTGTTATATTTCACCACATATGTTTGTGGAGAAAAAACATCCAAGTGTGCAAGTTTGGGCAATCAAATGAAACTATGACAAGTACAACAGACATTGTAAATTTATAAAAACAGAAATAATAGACCTGAAAAACATAATTACTAAAAGTTTTTAAGCCAAAGGATAGATTTAATGGAAAATTAGACACAACTAAGAAAAGGACTTAGGAGCTGAAATGTAAGCTGGCATGACTAGTTTTGAACAAAACAGGTAGAAGTAAGAGAGAGTAAGGGACACAAAGGCTACAGTGAGAAAGAAGATGGAATTCTAGAAGAAGAAGTGAGAGAGAAATTGGCCAAGGTACTGTGAAAGGATTTAAAGGCGAAAATCTCAATCCACAGCTTGAAGAAGTCCCATAAAGCCCGGGAGAGGTGCATAAAAAGAAATTCACGGCTAGACACACCGTAGTAAAACTGAGAGAAAAAAAAGCAACCAAAAGAAAAACTGAAAGATTATTTCTCAGGAAGTAGAAGAGAGACCAACAGTTGATGGACAGCCTGCAAAGGAGTACTATCCAGAAGAAACTCCTTTAGAAATACCTACGTGGCAAAATCATACAGTAGACTCTAATGTTCAGTGCTACAACACGGTTACTCTCAGCCACTTAGAGGTTACTTCAGTGACTGCAGAAGCAAGAAGACAGTGAGAAAGGCAGCTTTACTCTGACTGCAAAACGAGTACCCACACAGGAATTTGTTCCCTATGTGTGGCCTATCAGAAATCAGAAAAGCAAGTTATAATTACTGAACCCTGTGTAATCACCTATGCATAAAGCCTAAGCAACTGCAATTCAATGAAATCAGGAAAATGCAGAAAAACCCAGTGACTTCTCCACAAGGCACTGAAACACAAAGAAAGACATTCCATTTCCAGTAAACACACAAATTTCCGAGGGAAATCATTCATCGTAGCAGCCCCAGTGCCGTACCTTTTAGAAAATGTCAAGAAGAGAGGCTAAGAGGAAATGTATGGGCTCTTATGGAAAGCAAAGTCTTTACTGAAATTTGTAAAGAGAAAATAAATATTTAGAGAACCATTCTGTGCTCCTGAATTGCAAGAGCCTGAGTCTTAAAGGTCCTAAAAGTAATTTAATAAACATCTCAGTGATATTTATTTTGGAATTGAAAAAACTCTGAAGTTTGTATGAATAAATAAACAGAGAAGAATAATGGGGGAGGACCAAGCTCCAGCTGTCAAAGTGTATAATACAGAGAGCCAGGATAAATATGCTTGGACCACAGTTGATCAGGAGCAACGGAAATTATGGGAAAAAATCTCAGATACGGGAGGACTATGTACTATGCTTTGGAATAATCAACATAACACGGTAATGGCAAAATCAACAGTATTTGAATCCATGGCATAGAACATATGCAAGACATATTTAGGATCTTTGGTTCTCTGGGGAGAAAATCAACTATAATCTTCATTACATTAAAAAAAAAAAACCCTCATCATGTACAAATGAGTTACAGAGAGGTCAAAAAGTTTAATGTTACTAAGTCAAATTTTGAACCGTAAAATTAGAAGGGTAAGTAACTAACCACTACCTAAAGGAAGAACTTTAAATCATAAAAGCAATAGAGTAAATAAAGTTGAAAACTTCTGGCACTGTATACTTTAAAAGTTTAAAATGTTATCATGAAAAAAGTCTAAAGAAATAAAGCTAAAAGACAAAGGAAGACTTACAAAGTATTTTCTCTGATTGTGACAGGCCAATATTTAACAACCTGAGCCTTCAGAGATCAGTTTTTAAAAAATTTAAGGTCACAGGAAAAGAAAATGCAAATAGCTATGGTTATTTTTTTTAAATGACAAATTTAAATAAGAAACTACTTTTGAAATATCAACTTGGCAAAAACCATACAACAGACCCTAATGTTCAGTGCTATAACCTGGCTACCCTCAGCCGCTTAGCGGAGATTGTGATAGGTGTCATCTTTCTTCTCTGGGAATGTTCTGGTCATTACTAATTAATTACTTTATCTGGCGGAATCTGGCAGCAGCTGAGCAAACCTGTCCAATCTTCACGCTTGGGAAAGCGAATGCAAAGTTCACTGGTAGCTCACGCAGTGCTGGGGTCACGAAGCAGCAGGCAGTACAGAGTTCAGAGACAAACCCAGAGAATTGGACAATATGGAGTAATGTTTGTGGGAGGTGGAATTGAGGCCTACTGTGATTCAAAAGTATTCAGAATGCTTAAATATTTTTCAAAACTTATTATAGTAAAAGACATATTGCTATTAATTTCCTCAAAATCCTTCCCATCACTTCCAACACACTAATCCCGTCCCTCTTGCCACTTCCTGAAGCACTTCTGGAAGTCCTCTTTCCTAAGTTTCATGAGTTGCTCTGTTCTGGATACCACAGGGCCCTGAAGCAATTGAAAATGTGTACATTTCATGACCATTTTGACTTCGCAGAAGGGCCAGAAGTTGCATGGTGCCAGATCCAAAGAATAAGGTAGGAGATCACGTGCTGCTATGTTTTCACTTAACATATCCTCACAAATATTTCAAATCAATTTAGGTAGCCACAATAGTACAAGTAAAGACCCTCACAAAAGGAGCTTCCAGAATCACTTCAGAAAGTAATAGAAAGGAGGAATAAGTATGTTCAAGGTGAAGCAGGTTATCTTGAGAGGAATTCACGGCAATGTGTCTTTTACTGTAGTAAATAATTTACATTTAAACATTCACCATATATTTTGATCACACCCCATAACCACCAGATTTCCAAAGCCCAAGCCAGCAGGCATAGGTAAAAGTCAAGTTAGAACCTGTGTCAGGAGCCCGGCACACAGCTTGTAACAACAGCATGCCGAACCGGATGGGAGCGCTCATTCGAGGACTGAGGCACTCGGAGCCAAGTTCAGGCCCTGGGCACGTGCTGAGGATTTCATAGTAACAAGACTGATGTAATCTTGCACCAGCAACCTCACGGTGCAATGGCAGGAATTAGAAAACAAGATGCAAAACAAATAAACAAGCATAGGCCAAGTAAAGTTTTCATGAGAATAATGAAGGCTATAAATAGGACATTGAGACAAGGTAGGGACCCCAATTTACAAATCAAAACATGAAGAGGAGAGACTGACAGCTGCCAAGATTACAGGTGTGTTGCTTAGGTGGCAAATGGGAACACATGTGGGTGCACAGGGTCTCTTCCTGTAGAAATAAATGGCTGCTTTCGAGCCATGCAGCTTCACTCCACTCTAGCTTTGTGCCCATGTTCCATGCAGGTGATAGAGGCAGAGGGCCAGGGCTGGTGGCACCCTAGTGGCTCTCTGCAGCATGTGAACCTCCACCCTGGTGGACTACGGAGGACAGCCATGCTCAGGGTGTGTTTGCGCGTGTTCTGTGCATGGTCCTTCTGTCTTTTAAATTTTTTTCTATCTTTGGATAATTGAACATTTATGTAATCATTTCACTTCATAAAGTATGGTGCACAGAGGCACGGTGAAAATTGCTAAATCAATTTATTTTCAAACAGAGATAAGGTTTTTTTTTTTTTTTAAACTCAACAGAATGAAGGCTGTGCATTCTATCTCAAGGGTCTCCAGGTTTCCTCCCGATGAAATCCTTCTCCCTCATGCTTGGGTGGTAAACCAAAATGACAAATTGGGGGCAATTTTCTCATTTTCAAAGGTCGGTGATGCTCTGGGCATAAATGATGAAGACAACACTCAGGGCTGAAGAGCAGCAGGAAAGGGTGGTGAGTAAGACGCTAGACTGGAATCTCAAAACGACTTGGATGCCAATTTTTGTTCTTGCACTGTGTGATTTTGAAGCTAATGACTTACCTTCTGGCCCCGGTCTCCTTGTGACTTAAGAGCATAATAGCTACCTTTCCAGGTTTTGTGGACTATCAAATGGCTTTCTAATAACAGCAGTAGCTCATCTCTCTGAAATGCGTGGGTGCCAGGCATGATGTTCAGTGCCCACTCTGAATTTACAGAAGTAAACAGCCTAGATGAAATAATTTTGTTCCCAGTTTAGAGCTGGCATTTGTGTCATGTGGAGCACACGTCTCTGCTTCTCTTACAGGTCTACAAGATGACTTGACATGCTCTTATGTTCTATTCAAGAGTGTTAGATTTGTTAATATTCCATCCCCAGAGACGAAAGATTAACATAAAATGTGTATGTCTGTGCTTGTGAGCATGCATGAGTGGGTGGTGTGAAACAATTGCTCTTTGAATCATAAATATGTCCTACACTAGATTATTGTAGGTCTCAGTCCTAGGCTTCAGATTATTGTCCTGATTATGTTAATCTGGTTTTGCTGTTTTGCAAACAAATGATATTTTTTTCTTGACTGATCCCTTCATAGCTAGGTTATCTCAGGTCCATTTCTGTTTTGTCTGTCTGACTTAGTAATCCACTGCCTCAAAGGTTTCCTCTGTTCCTAACCTAAACCTGAACTCATCCCCATTCAGCCTTATCTCCCACACATCTGATGTTAAGGTGTCACAAATCTCAACTTTTTCCTGTCCTTATACCATATATTTTTTTAAATCACTCTGCTTTGGTTTGGAATTATCTTTCTCCTAATTTAGACCCAGAGCATAGAATTCAGTGGGCGAGAGCTACTTTCAATGCCAAATGGAGACAGCACATAAATCAAAAAGTTAACATCGAAAGGGTTCTGTGGATGCTGGAGAAAGACCAAGCCGAAAGGTGACCTGGGGAGTTTGGCTGGGAAGGGAAGATAAAAATTACTTTGTTTAATTTTCAAAGTTCACTGGTTTAGGAGAAAAGCATGTTAAAAGAATATTGTGGAATGTATTAAAAATAATATAGCAATGCATAACTAGGCTGTTTATATTCAAAATCATATCCTCATGCCTGATTTTGTATCTTCACTGTATCCTCAAGGAGTAGGAAGGAGTGAGCACAGAAACGTCCTCCTTGTCATGAAAAGAAACTGAGGGAGAAGCTCTTACAGTGGTCAACCCACTCACTGCTCAACCTTGATTAAAACAAGTCAAGTATGTCTACGCCCAGTACCAAGGCAGTCACTAGAATTTCTGATTTGGACCAGAGGGCTGTTAACCTTGGCAGGATGTCCTGTAGGAGACCCAACAAATTCTAGCTGGGCACTTTTAGACTTGTTCACTGTTGTAGCTCAAGGCCCACATATTAAAGGCTTGGTTCCCAAATTGTTGCAGTTGGGAGGTACTGGAACCTTTAAGAGATGAAGCCTAGTGGGAGATTTTATGTGATTGGGGGCATGGGCTTGAAGGGGATTGAGGGACACCTGTCTCTTCCTCTTCCTTTTTGCTTCCTGGCTACCATGAGGTAACCAACTTCCTCCACTAAGTGCTTCCTGCCATGACATCCTTCCTTACCAGTGCAATAACCATGCACGAAGGCCTCCACACTAAACCCTTTTTCTTATTGAGTGGATTTCCCTCACAAATTTGTTACAGTAATGGAAAACTGATAAACACATGCATGTTTCATTTCTGGACATCAAATCTTAATAACGTCTATAAGACATTGAATTTCAAGTTTATCATTATGTCAAATCTATTTTTCTTGTCAGAAAAGACTTTTGAGATAAAATCATCTATATAGGCATAGGGACGTGTGTATTTCTTATACCACATCACCATCAATTCTTTCTTTATACTAATATTTATTGGTTAAAAGGTAAGCTAGTGCCAAAGAAAATATTTCATTCTTGCTGTCCTAGGTATACCAATTTTTTATCCAATGATGATCTTTTACAACTGTGCATCTCAAATTGATGACACGAAATTCAACATATTCTCATCTGAACAACTGTGGAATAAAATGATAGGCTATTGCATCCTTTTGTCTTTGTGCTGGAGTTTTAAGAAGCAAGGCAGATTTGTCCCCAAGTTATGTGGTAAGATATATGATGTCACTTGGTTCCCTTCAGTGGGATGCTCCATAGAGTATTAGAAAGAGGGATGCATCAGTTAGGACCAGATAGCTATGCTTTTGTTTGTAATGACTCAGAGACAGCTGTTGAGCTTAAGTGCTGTCATAGTTGAGGTAGACCACGCCACTCGACTTGGGCTTCACCAGCCAAATCAAACCTTGTGGCTGTAACCCCCAGGGGCCATGAGGGGCAATCCTCTTGTGTCAGAAGGGGAGGAGTTCAAGAACACTGATGGGCACTTGCAATGCCCAACACTGGGTGTCCATTGATCTGGGGTGCCTCGCATGCTCATGTCTTGGGGATATAACCCCAGCTACGCCATTGGTGTCCAGTCTGCAAATGCTTCAGATGAGCAACTCCAATCAGAGTTTGTTTAGACTGCAACTGCAATGAACTAAGCGGATCTGGACACTGATGTCTCAGGAGACTGCTGTTTTGAGTGTAAATATAAAAGAATATTAAAAAGGGCTCATCCACTGTAGCAACCTCACCTTTCAGAAGCTCAATTATTTTCTGTTCTCCTTTCCCCATGAGACTGCCTTTCTTTTCCAATCTTTTTCCTTAGCCAGTGGCTTTAGCTTTTTATGAATCTTGATGGTTACTAATATCTCCCAGTATATCCCATGTCTGTGCAGCATGAGTTAGCTTTTGTTTCTTGCTCCAAACAGTTTCCCCAATGCAAAAGAAAAGCCTAAAAGCAAACAAAGGAATGGGTGAATTGATGAGGGTTTTCTAGGTGCTCTGAGACACACAGACAGCATGAGAGATGGGGAAGAGCACCACGCATGCAGCCACAGAACTGAGCACCATTCTCAGCTCCATCACCAATCTCACTGCATGAACTTGAACGTATCTAAAAAATGAGGGTCTGGGACAACTTGTTCTTCAAAGTCCTTTCTGTCCCAAGTGGACCATGTGTCACTTTAGGACACTTGAAACAAGCACAAAGCCTGAATTTGGGTATCACACTGAAACCAAAACCAGTCCCACACTCTGACAAATTGTGTGTCTACTGAACGTATTTCCTAGAATCCCATTAGCCTAAGGAGGTCACAGGCCGATGCATCATACATTTCATGTGCTTGGAGATCGTAGAGCCTGTGTGAGCATCTAGTCACCTGGGAATTGGTCTCAGAGGCAAGAGTGCTCAGTATACAGGATGACTCTCACAACTTATGACTCCTATTTATTGTGCAGTCTGTCCTTTAGTTTTTCAGGATTCATTGGGGTCTTTTATTTATGTCAGCTTAGTACCCAGCAGGCAAAGGAACTTGACATTTCTGGAACATTGTGATCTATTCATATCAATAAAAGTAATGATGACAAAACTAGGTTTTCCATCTCTGATTAGAAGAACACCAGGAGCTGGACAGAGAGAACCCTAACTATGTCTCAGCAGGTGGGTGCATGGATGAGAAATGAGATGACTTTCTCTGTGAATAAGTTTCACCTCTGATTAAAATTCTGCCTAGAATGAAAGATGGTGCACTGAGATATGAGTGACTCACTAAATCAGACGGGCTTCCCAGTACGCATTATTCTTCCTGCCTTTAGCTTGCTATATTTATAAAAGGGGGACTTTTAAAGGGTTTTCTGTCCTGATGAGGTATGGATAATATCCAGGCAATATAGGAGTGTCTCACAGATAGGAAGAGGCTTCACGAATCCTTGAACATGGAGGTCAGGGGAACTTCAGGGACTTTTAGTTCTATGGGCTGTGTGCAGAGGGCGGCTCTGATTGTGGATTTTAACAAAAAGATAATGAAGCAGGAAGGGCTCAATCGTAAGAGCTTAGCTCCTTTGCCCTGTACTGAACAGAAGAGGCCTGTCAGTTATTGTGCATATGGGCATATGTTTGTTCTCCTTGTAAAGTGAGGAAAGAAAGGCGTAAGTGGCCAGCTGAGCAGAAGACAGATTTGGCTGCCCAGACATTTCAGAAGACCCTAACATGCTGAGTCTTCACAGAGAATCTGGGGAATCTGCTGGACCAAAGACCTGCTCCAATCCTCTCAGCAACTGCTGCTGTTGAGCACAGCAGACACAGCGAATGTCCAGTCAGACCAAACTGCTTGACGGTCGGAGGGCCTGCTTGCTGCTATTCCTTTGCTTTTCAAGTACTTCAAATGCCCTCTTCCTGATGAACACAGTTGTAACTCCTACACTGATCCTAATTCAAAAACAGAGAGATGACTACCAGTGCAAAATTGGTTCATCTTTGTCTTTCATAGGACAAATGTGGCTTGAAAGTTTTCTTTCATGCAAGGTGGGGAATTTTAAAAAAACACTGTACATGTTCTCCTTGTTCTGGCTACTTCTTAACTAGGATTCACCCAGCACATTAACAACATTCTTGTGGAGCTTAGCAGTAGGAAGCAAACACAAGAATCTGGCACTAAGCCCAGGAAGCAACATGTCCCACCCAGGATGTGAGGGTCTTGGGGATAGGCTTATCCTCTGGATCTAAGGACCTGTTTCCAGTGATTCTCATATGCCTCTAACTGTAAACCTGGCAGCTCTGAATTTGCTATTTGCTATTCGTTTCCAGGACATCAGCTTATAAAAGCAATCCAGACATACGATGCTCAGACTTAGCAGTTTCAGGACTGATAGATTGGATGAGCTCAGCCAAAGTTGCAATGGAGCCAGAATTCCTAAGAATGAAGGCTTGGGGTGCTGAGATGGTGGTGATCCAGTTCTCAGCAAGCTGTGGTGGTGTGGGGGAGAGGGCTAGAGGGCCAGGGGCTGGTGGAGGCTAGGGAGCACATCTACTGGGCTTGAACTGCAAGTTTTTACCAACTCACATGGGTAAAGAATGCTGCCATTCAAGGCTGATAGTTAGATCAAAGGTGCATGCTGGCCCAGAGCTCCTTCCTCATATTTGCTTGTTTCCTCTTTTCTTTCTTTCAGTACAGTCTGCAGGGTCTCACTACACAGATCAGATGAGTAGTGATCCCTCTGTTTTCAGCCTCCTGAGTGCTGGAATTGCAAGCACACGCCCCCACACCCAGTCTCAGTGGCCATCTCAGCGCGCCCCAGAGGTGGGGCCAGCATGGCACATAGATCACGTTTGTTTGGTGCTGAGAACTTTCCACCAAGCCAAAGGAAGGGTGAGAGGTGAGGTTGACAGAGAAATGGAGGGCTTTCTAGGTCACAGCACAGATGCCGGTCTCTTTCTGTCCCAAAGTCCAGCATGAAGTCACCACGCTGAGCATCAAGGAAGTTCTCTGCACCTTGCTAGACAAGAGCCTACACCTTAAAATGCACTGAGGCAGCGACTACAAACAGGTTCAGTGGGGTTGAGCGGAAAGATCAGAGGGCCAGCCAGCCTGGGGAACATGTTCAGCCCAAGGGGTAAAGAGTGGCTGCTGTAGGTACTAATTATGGAATTTAGGCTTGTCTTTTTTACAAGAGAGATGGAAAAGAGACCACAGAATCTCTCCATCCCTACAGTGCTGCAGGAGCTGCAAGAGGCTTCGGTGCCACTGCCCATTGGTTTGTTATCACAGCCTGTAAAAGAGCTGAGCCACGAATCACTGTCCCTGGCTATTACATGACAGAAACAACATGGTAAGGTTAAATACTGAACAAGATAAGCTAATAGGGACAGCACTGGGGTGTTTTAATTGCCACACCAAAGGACACGTATGCTAGGACTAGAGCACGGTGGACCGAGAACCCTGGCACGTGACCATTCCCTCCCATGGTTCAAGGCAGAATCCTAAAAGGAGTAAGGTGTTTGCTGCCCTCCATCTCTGCAGGATAATTTTCAAGTAGGCCTAAGAGTTTTCCTCTTGCAGTCTTCATTCTTTTGTGAGTCTGGATCTCCCTGTCTTGCGGATTTAAGCACTTCACCAAATGAGCTCCTGAGCAGGGATTCACTCCAAGCAGCACTTGCAGCATTTCCTTAGAAATGAGAACGGGACGAGGCCACCTGGACGGCACTTCCCCTTGAAGAGAGCTGAGCCGATTAGGTCTGTGAGTCTCCTTATTCTTGCTTCTTCTTCTCAATGTAATCATGTAAGGCTCCAAAGCCCAATGCCTAGGACTAGGGACACCACCTGGCAAATGTCAAGTAACTATACAAAATTTATACTTAAGAAAAACCTAGCTGACTGAGATCTATGTCAAGCCCCTGAGGACAAGAAACCACCTTTTGGAAACCAGGCCGGGGAGTCACAGTGACAGAACCCTTTGGGACGCATCTTCCCCAAACCTGGCTGCTGCCAGTCCACCCTCAGCAACACGTGCCTAGCATCTAAAAGACCCAACCCAGACCCTAATGTGGCCAGGGATCCCTACGACAACAGGACTCCCTATTTTCCTCCTCGGTTTGCCCTTTCAGCTTGACCCCAGCCTAGTAGGTGTAAAGATGACAAACTTTCTGAAGAAAGCAAAATCTTATGTTCTCTTGCTTTTTGTTGAGGATCTGCCATTGTTTTTCCCCACCACTCCGAGGATCTGTCATTTGTGCCAAGGACTCTACCCATTTATCACCAGCCTCACCAAGACGTGCTACATACACACATGGGTGATGCCTGCATGAATTATTTTCATGAGGATCTGAGTAAACAGCACTTCTTGCATGTTTTTTTTTGTTGTTGTTGAGGAACTGAGGATTGAACTCAGGCCCTTGCACTTGCCAGGGAAGTGCTTACTCCACTGAGTCATCCCCCCGACTCCATTTCTTGCCATTTGTGTCCATCTAAAGAATGCTGCAGGTTTTCAAGGCAAGTAATTGCTTACACCATTTCCTCTGTGGAAGTCAGGATTTCTTCATACTGAGTTTAATCATGAATAAAACTGAGAAAATAGGAGATGTGGTTTAAAAAACATAAAGAATGTTTAAGCTTAAAATATTCTTACAATAAGACATGTTGCTGTTAATTTCCTTCAGAATATGCTCCCTCGGTTCCAACAGACTTATCCCACCACTCTTGCCACTTTCTGCAGCACTTCTGGATGACCGCTTTTGTGAATACCGTTACTGTCACTGCTGTGGTTGCCCTAACATCCCTAATCCATTCAAAATCCTTACCTTCCGTGGACATTGGACCTTGGGGAAGAGCTAGCAGTTTCAGGGTGACAGATTCAGTGAGTAAGATGGATAAGGACACCCTATAATGTTCTTATGTGGCAGAAGTAGCCATAATGTTTTCACAACAGTCCAACTCAAGACTCTCACAAAACTGCTCCACAACTGCTTCATGAAGTGGCAAGAATTATGGAGCAAGTATGTTTGAAGTAAAGAGGAGTATTCTGAGGGTCTTTAACTATAATAAAAATTTTAAAAGTTATACACTCACTGTATCTTTTGATCCACTCCATGTACACTAACATCTTTGCGCCGCAAGTTCCCTTATCTGTAAAAGGGGAGCAATAAGGCACCCTCAAAGGTTCCTGGAAGTCAAAGTGGAACTGGCAAGTGGAACTCTGCAAGTTAGGGGATTTTCTTTTCCTTAGAGATAAGCTGTTTCTTGAAACTTCCTCAGGCTTGCCCTCACCTCTCCTCCACCCAGACGAATTATGGGGAAAATGTGCAGATGCTGGCCCTACAAGGCAGGAGCAGTAGTTTCCCTTCCACAAGAAGGCACAAAGAGCTAAGGATGGCTGAAAATAATAGAACAATGGTGGGGATCTGCATTCTTTCTGTTCCCCCACTCCTTTATTATAAAAGATTCTTATCTACCTGTATTTGACAAGATTGTTATTTGAGGCCTATGGGTACTCCATCTCCTTGGAGTGAGCTTTGAATAAATCCTTTTTTTTTTTTTTTTTGCCAGAAATAAATGGCCTCCTTTGATTTGCTCAGCATCAAGTGAATAACCCTGAACATATGAACCTATGTAGCTGGTTCCCAAAGGGGATGGTGAATGTAGACTATTTTCTACCAGGGCACCTGAGCTGTAGCCAAAGATTTTGTTTTGCTTATTGCTTTTGTCTGCAAACAAAAAAATATGGGAAAAAGTAGAGGGACAACTACCTTAAGGCCTGAAATTTTTGAAAGAAATGCAGAAGACAAAGACACCCTCTCACCTTCTCAGGCAGAGAAATCACATCTCTGAGAAGAAGAGGGTCAACCTCAACCATTACAGATCAAAGATGTTGACTGGGAGCTATGAGGCAAGAGTCATTCTCGACATCCAATAGGAAGTTTATGATCAAGTCTTGCCACTTTTGAGAGTTGTTACCAGACCTCCTCATTTGGAATCTCAATTTTCTTAGTTCTCCCACTTTTTTGTCACATCATATAACATTCTTGGATTGATCTTCGCTATGAAACTCTGGGGAGCATGGAATATGTATTTCTTTTTTACTCTTGCATCCTTTCTCAGCTCCAAAATGGTGTCTACTTTTTGCATGACATACACTGAAAACTCTCAATTCATCATCCATTTCAAGTGAATTCTATACATAAGCAATGAGGGTTATCTTTGCCATCACCACCTAATGCCTGCAGCCTGTGGCTCTTCATAACAGACACCATGTCTTCAGACTAGCTTCCCCGGTTCATCTTCTTTAAATACCACTACCTTTTATTCAAATTTTGCACTCAAATTGTTTGAAAGGCTTCACACTGCCTACAGGATAAGCCTTGAATGCAAGACTCTCCCCAGGCTGGCTCCAGTTCAGCTATTGAAACTGACTGAGCCCACGCACTTCCAAAGCTACAAAGTGCATTGACTCATTCATTCATTTCGTCCATTCATCAAGCAAGGGCTCAGTGTCTACCCTGTAGCAGTCATAGCACTGGGTGGTAAGGATAACTCCCCCAAAAGACCTTGACCCTGATTTCAGTGCAGTGACTATAGTGGCTGCCATTGACCATGAAAGGGTTCACCCCAAGACTTACTCTACTTTGGGCAGGGAGTCAACCATTTGACGTAAGCCCCATTCATGCTTCCCAAAGAGTCCCTGATCCATCTTCTGTAACACATATGCAAAGGCTTCCTTATCATGTCCTTATCAAAGCTAAAGGCTTTCTGTGGGTAGAGGTGAGTATGTCTTGTCATAACTACAATTGTAAACTTATAATTATTTAAACTCAATGCAGGTGGTTCTATAAGATCTACAAGATGCTACATGATTTATATTATTTGTATTATCACCTATGCTGCCTCAGCCCTTTTTCAATAGCTTCAATCCCTCATAGAACCCCAATCTCTCACCTTGTCTGCATGAGCCTGCTCTTAGAAACTCTTCCACAACCTCCCTTGGCTGACCTCATACCTTGATCTAAATAAACTCTTATTTTGTCTACGTTCCTTATCTACTGATAAAATACTTTTCACCTCCCATGCCATCAGTCTTCTGTATATAATCTTGCAGTGCAGCTAACTTCTGTGGGGTGTCAGAAAGTAAAGCAATAACAGTAATAGAACTATAACACAGCCATGCAGAAGAGCCTCTGGGAAGGCAGAAAAACCAATCCCTGAGGTGGTCCACAGAAAAGAAACCAGAAGAATACTGACTTTCTAAGCAGACACTGTGGGGTGGGGCAAATGGGATTTGAGAGAAAAAAGAGAAGGATACATTAAAAATAAGCATGATTTGGACAGAATATCATCTCTGCATCTTGTACTATGAATAACCACTAAGAAGAGAACAATATACAAGTATCTGTATATTGAAACTATCTTATTAATCAATTTCAGAACTTTCTCATTGCTATTTGTTTCTCAATAGATTTAATAAAAATACATAAATAAATAAATAAAAAGAAAACAGATTGTTGCCAGGGCTTAGAGCTGGGGGGTAGAGCAGAATGAGGATAAGGTTACGGTATGGTTATAAAGAAACAACTAAACATATGCTCTGGTGACCAACCATATCTTTACTGATATGGTGGAAACACACAGCTACTCATGATAAAGCCATACAGAACCAATACATACATGCACATGAACAATGCAAGAATAACTAGAGGGATCTAAATGAGATCCACAATCAATGTCAATGTCCTAGTTACAAAACCATGAAGTCCTATGAAGATGTTAAAAGAAAAATGACCTCAATTTGCAAATGGTTCCGGAACACCTAGTTGAAACTCAATTCAAATCACTTAGGTGTTGAAGTGGTCTATATTATCTATGTCAGCATTTCCAGCTTTTCTTCCTGGATCTGAGAGGCATAAAGCAGATTTCAATGAGGGAAAAAAAGCATTCTGTGGTAAAAAAGACTTTATAACATGAATATATTCTCCTTCACCATGGGAAGGTGCAATGATCATAACTACAAGAAAGGTCCTATGAAGTCCTGCAGTTAAAACAAGCTGTTTAAATATTTTCCTTTCTTTTTAAAAAAAATATTTTAAATATTGGACTCGTAGTGATCCTCCTGTTTTCAGCCTCACAAGCACTGGGATGACAGGTGTGCACCACCACACCCAGTCTCAATCTCCATCTCAGCATGCCCCAGGGGTAGGGCTGGCACAGAACACCAGGGATTACATACCAGTTCCTGTGCCTGCGTAAGTAAGTGCTTTAGTCCACTGGGCTATCCGACTGGCCCTAAAAATTCTTTCATTTATTTATTTGGTATAGGGTCTCACTATACAGCTACACAGCTACACAGCTTGGATTCCTAGTGAGCCTCCTGTCTCAGGCTCCCCAGCGCTGGAATTACAGATGTGCATTACCACACCCCGTTTCAGTGGCCTGCACGGCATGTGGTACTGGGGATCAAACTTGAGTTCTTGTGATTGCCGTGCAGACACTTAGACCACTGAGCTATCTTCACAGCTCTCAAATAAGTCATTTAAACTGCCCCAAATTTATTTACCCAAAGAGTATCACACTACAGTGTACTTCCTTTAGAGCCGAAACTGAGGAAGATACATTTACTATTTTTCAAAGGTAGTTTACTCCCCTGAAAAATGAGCATAAAATATGTTTTGTCTGTTGAGGGAGCATGAGCCTGATACCTCACCACCAAGGAGGGATGAAGGAAGTTGCTGAGTGATCCTGCCCTCACCTGACCCATAAGCTTAAATTGCAGGCTCACTGATTCCCCTTCATGGGGAAAGAATACTTCAGGACTGGTTAGTAGCTGGCATGGGAAGGATTTATTAGGTAGAAATTTAAAAACAGTCATGCAAGAGTGGTGTTCAGAGAAATGACATGCCCTTTGATCTGCATGCGGGTATGGTTATTCATGGGATCCCAGCAGCGTTTTGAGAATGGATGGTCTCGGGTGTGTGTGCTTCTTATCTGCCCGGCACATTATCTGTCTGGTGGGCCATGCAAGAATGCAACTGTTTCCATGTGTTGGCAGTTATGTTGTGCAGTAATAGTTACTTCCCTGGGGGTGGAGCCCTGAGAGAGGAAGGGTAATCTATAGGTGATAGGTGAAAAGTGTAGGCTCAGACCCCAATATACAGGCTTACTGTCTTTAAAACTCTTTTAAGTGTGTGTGTGTGTGTGTTTCTTGGTTTGAGTAACTTTTGTGTCCTGAAGATCCAGTTTTTCTTAACAATGTAACTTTAAGTGGCCTCCTTTCTATCTTTCATTTCTTCTGTCTTGCCTCAACATATGATATATACCTTAAATTGTTTCTTTCATCATGAGTGTATCAGCTCTACTAGTTGTAGGAGCCCTGCACACTGTACACACTTCTTTCTCAACATGTAGCACACCTTTGCACTGCCTCTGAAGTGATTCTTCTTCACTGATTATTCAAACTGCTGCATGAAAGGATTCCTTGAATACTGAAGTCATAAAAGTGGGGAAAGATCTATCATCAGGGACTCAGATAACCACAAGTGCTGGCAAAGTTGTGTGCAAAGGGGAAAAAAACCCTGCTGCATTGTTGGTAGGAACGTAAACTAGTGCAACCACAATGGAAATCAGCATGGGGATCCTCAAAAAAAAACCATAAAAAATGGAAATCCCACTTGGCCCATATGCTTCTGGTATAACTTTCTGAAAGAGTTAAAGACCTCACATTATGGTGACTCATACATATCCATGTGGAGAGCAGCACAATTCATAGCAGCATTATGGAAATGACCTACATACATGCCCATCAGCAGATGAACAGATAAACAAAATGTGATGCTAGACACAATCATACGTTCGATTCATTTGTAAGAAAATGGATGGGTCTTGAGACCGCAATGCAAAGTGAAATAAGTCAGACACAGCAGGTTGACTATGACGGAAGCTCTCTTACATGAGAAACCCAAAATACATATAATTTAAAGATCAAAATAAAAGATAGATGGCTAGCCAGAACGAAGTCAGCCTTGGGAGATGGAAAGGGGACGTGGACAAAAGGGTAAGGAAGGTCGGGGGAGCGAACGTAAAATGAGCTCAGCGCACCAGTGCCGCTCCCCTAAGATGAATTTAATCATTATGCCTCACAAGCTTATACAGGCAGGAAGAATAACCACTCTATAACTCACACACTATCAGGAATGGCCTAATTTGTCCAAGCGAGATATTACAAAAAGGAGAGTATCTTGGGCAGTGGGTCTAGCTCAGCAGCATAATTACCTGTCTGACAAACTCAAGGTCCCTCAGTTTGATCCCTGGTACCAAAAAAGTGTGTGTGTGTGTGTGGGGGGGGTGACTGGGGAGATAGCTCAGCTGCCTAAGTGCCTGCCTGGTAAGTGTGAGGACCCAGGTTTGATCCCCCGTACCGCATGCCATATCGGCCCTGGAACCAGGAGTGCTGGCGCATGGCTGTAATCTCAGCGCTGGAGGGACTGAGACAGAAGGATCACTGTGAGTCTGCACTGCCTAGTGAGGCCCTATATCCAATAAATAAGTAAATGAATACATGTTTGTTTGTTTTTTTCTTTACAGTAGAATATCTCAATGCCCTACAGTGATTGAAAAACAAGCTTAAATGATACACATTCAAGAACTGTCTACCATTTCTGGTTTAAAATTGTAGCCTTCAGAATTGGGAGAAATCTTAATCTTGAGGAAGTTCTCTCTTTGCTGTGGGCCTGGGACACATAATCTGTCCTTGGCACTGAGAACCGTTCTTACTTAGCTCCCCTAGAGAATGTCCACACATGGTGCTGACACAACCCAGGCATGACTTCCTTCCACACCTGTCCCTGAGCCCCAGGTTGAGCCAGGTGACGCACCTTCGCTCCAGCCTCTGGGGCGCCTTTCTATCAGCCAGCAACACATGCATTCCCATCAGGACGCTGGAGATGCAGCTGTCAGCCAAATAGCCATGGTCCCCACCACAGGGAGCTTACAGTGTGACGGGGCAGCCAACATCCAAGCGGGTAAACACTGAGACAAGTCGCATTACAAAGGTGTTGTGATGGAATAGAGACGCCATAATCAAGAGTCAAATGGATTCTGTTTTAATTATTTACTGTGCTGTCTTCTTGGCAGGCTGGGAGGTATTTGGGTGCAGTTTCTGATTCTCATTTGCATAATTTACCGTGGTACTGTGACTGTATGTACTGGGTGCACATTATCTCCCTTCTGAATGACTTCAAGCTAGACCCACAGGGCTTGCTTACAGTGGCAAATCATTTTTTCCTATTTTCTTTATTTTGTATTTTAGGAAAGGGTCTGCAGGGTATTCAAGGTCTCACTAATAAATCAGACTAGCAGTGATCTGCCTGTTTATGGCTTCCCAAGAGCTGGGATTACAAGTGCACACTACCACGCCCAGTCTCAATTGCCCTGTCATTGTGCCCCAGGGGTGGGGCCAGCATGGCAGGCCTAGGGATCGAACCCCCAGGCCCTGTGCCTGCTTGCAGGCACTTTAATCTGCTTAGGTACTTGGCCAGCCCTTAGTGGCAAGTAATTAGTGGCAGTGCACAGGCAAAAATCCACATACATATATATACACATACATATGTGCCCATGTCTCTGTGTGAATGCACGCGAAGCCCACATACCCCAACTACATTTTTTGTGGTGCTCCAGATGAAATTTACAGTTTCACCACAGAGCTACGGTCCCAGCTCTCAAACCACTTTTGCCATTTTCTAGGCCTAGCAGATGGCCCAATGGCCTCACAGAAGACTTTATTATGACCTGCAGAAAAGACAGTGTCTACCCTTGTCAGTCCTCCCTGACAGAAAAGGCCCACAGCCAACCTCAGAACAATTACTTCTGTGTTCTGTTGATTCTTGCTTCTGTTTGGCTATTCATTTCTTTCAGGCTCTGTGAAAATGCAAACATAACCAATGTTTTCCAATTAGAGCTGGCTCCAAGGAAGAATGCATTTTATTTGGGAAACTGTGGTTCCCCCATGCACTTGTGATTAGAGGGTGAAGAAAACATTTGCAATTCACTCAATTAACCTCAATGGTATGTTATTTAAGCAAGGTCCAGAAAGAAGCCCTGCTTCACCAGACCAGTTCCTTCATTAAACCAATTCCTTCTGCAGCCAGCAGCTTCCCTGCCTTCCTGGGAGATCCTTGTGATGACCTAATTTAAATAAAGTGCTAAGTCCTTGGTCTTTTGGAATGCTCAGAAGATTCAGAGTGATGACCTGGATCGCAGATACTACCCTCAAATAATTTTCAGAATTTATTAAAAATTAGAAAGTGCGCATAGGGTGCCCCCATCCACCTAGAGACAGCTAGGTAGAGACACACATGTATTTTAGAGTGTTGCAAAGGGCTGCACTACCTCACCCCCTATCATATATACAAAAGAATAGATAGATAGATGATAGATAGATAGATAGAGATAGATAGATAGATAGATAGATAGATAGATAGATAGATAGATAGATAATATTTATCAATTATTACTCAGCAGCTACGAACCCATGACCCTCTTCACAACCAGAACAAGCCTAATGGCCTTGCACTTACCGGGCACCATCTTCCTGCCTGTGCCCATATACCACCTCAAGTAAAACAATTATTTGAGGTTTGTGTTTCAAATTCTTCATCTTTAAGTAGGTCTACTCTATTTTGTTTTACTACATCAACTTCCTTCTGCCTTCATGATGTCTTTTTATCTGGGTTTTTGGCAGTGTAACTATGTAGCAGACACATAAATTTGATGACAGCATTTTCCCCCTTTGTCTCTCTCATCTTTCGTCCCACTGTGGTCATATACTTTTTTTGTAATTTTTATTTATTTGTTTGGAATGCTTAATGAGTATGTTTGTAATACACAGATCACAAAATTGTTCTGTGTGTGCTCCAACACCATGGTGCCTCGTAACTATTATTGCTTTAAAGGGCTGTTTACAGTCTGCTTAAAAAGTAAAATAGTCAGGGATATAGCTCAGTGACATAGGTGCCTGCCTGGAAAGTGTAAGGCCCCGAGTTCAATCCCTGGTACCAGAAAGAGAGAAGAAAGACAGACAGACAGACAGACAAAAAGAAAGAAAAATGTATATTGACCCCCCATTCACTATTTTTGAAAAATCCTTATTTGCTTATGTACATACAAAGTTCTCTTATTATCAGATTTGTTCTGTTTTAAGAAGTCTTTTATTGTTTCCTTTACAGATTTGCTGGGAATAAATTTGCAAGGCCACCATGTTTTCCTGGGGGGAGGGGGCTTAACTCTGGAAAAACCAACAATTTTGCTTTTAATTTCAAAGCAAATATTTTCCTTAGACATAGAATTCTGGATTGAGAGATTTGGTTTTCTGGGAACATTTGAAACATCACTTCATGGTGTTCTGATCTGCGTAGTTCCGGATGTCTGTTGTGGGTCTCACTTTTTTAATGATGTATTTTGGGGTGTGCACAAGTTACATGTGTTCGTGTTTGGTGCACATCCTGCTTGAGCTTAGTGTCACTACCCATTTTACCGCATCTCAGCTCCAAATGCACCCTGCAGCATAAGTCTTATAGACACTGGAGGAAGAGGTTTTCTTTTTTTTTTTTTTTCATTTATTTTTATTTTATTGAAATACAAATGTCAATCAGACAGTTTCAAAACACCTTAACCATACAGAGTCGATGAATTAATACATTGCAAACTGTTTTCATAACGTTTTGGTATTGTACAAGGTGCACACATGAAATTATATTTACAGGTTTTTTTATAGCTGAATTATATCAAAGATTCAATAATTATTTACCTAGTGGATGACCATAGCACTAAAAGCCGACATAATATCCTGTCCAACCACCATT